>JAQJVL010010078.1:7500-13664 GCA_035578905.1 Stictocephala bisonia | reverse complement strand
GCGCCTAAGGCAGGCTGGCCAAAGCGGTGAGCATCTGTAACTGACCCTGTCTGCGACTAAAGCATCCTGACCAGAGCGTGGAGCATCTGTAACCAAACCTGCCTGCGCCTAAAGCAGGCTGGCCAAAGCGTGGAGCATCTGTAACTGACCCTGTCTGCGATTAAAGCAGGCCGTCCAGAGCGTGAAGCATCTGCTACTATTCCTGTCTGCGCCTAAAGCAGGCTGTCCAGAGCGTGGAGCATCTGTAACCGACCCTGTCTGCGCCTAAAGCAGATTGGCCAGAGCGTGGAGCATCTGTAACCGATCCTTTCTGCGCCTAAAACAGGCCGGCCAGAGCGTGGAGCATCTGTAATTGACCCTGTCTGCGACTTAAACAGGCTGGCCAGAGCGTGGAGCATCTGTAACTGACCCTGTTCACGACTAAAGCAGCCTGACCAGAGCGTGGAGCATCTGTAACTGACCCTGTCTGCGACTAAAGCAGGCTGGCCAGAGCGTGGTACATCTGTAACTTTACTTTTTAATTTCTTAAGTATTTCCTGCACACAGGTCTATAATAAACAACCTTACCTTGTCATTAAACTTGTTATTCGCTGCAAAAAGTTAGCACCATTTCTGCTGCCTTACTACTACGAGGGTCTTGAATTTCTGAAATGTTAAAATTAATACTCGCCAAAAACAAAACTCTTAACTACAGTAACTACTTAACAAACAAACCATTAAAATAGTTGAATTATTATTTACATTGAATGGAATATTCCTTTTAGCGTGTTTAAACTGTCAGGATCGTGCCTGTCCTCTCTTAAGGGTGTGAACCTTATTATAAGTAATACTGTAAAGCAAATAAGGAGCTAGGCTTAAGAATTCGAGGATAGAACATGGAAAATGCCGCGGTATAAAGGTCACACATTGATAACGAAATCCTTATCACTGCTTGGAGGCTTCAGAATATATTGTGCCAGCTTCAGATCTGTTCAACTACTACTGCTGACAAATTATAGCACTAGACTTGACTAAGTGTATAGTACCATCTGTGAAGTTTGAGATAGCGATGTATAATTTTCAAACATTTTCTTCAAAATGCGATAGATACTTATTTACATCCAAGTTTTATCTTCAAATACTGGTTACTAAAATTCTTGTCTTCTGACTTTAGCTGAAGAGAAGTTGTCAATGTTTTTTTTCAGTGTTGAGCCTTGTTGTTCTATCATATTTTATTGAAATAAGGGCTAGGCCACTAGTCTGTCCTGGCCCATGGCGTTCCGTAGGTAGTTTATAATTAATTTAAGTTTATAAAAGGCCACTTTGCCTTAGCGACAGTGACAGGAACAGCCAAGTACTGGTTCATACGTCAGAGTAAGTTGAAGCCAAAATGTTGGCAGTGAATGATCAACATATCTGCCAGTTCTTTGACGCTATACATTTTCTTGGGGTTTTCTTTGAGTGTAGTTTCAACTCTCGATAGCTACATCAGTTGGGCGAATAATGCGACCAATCCGCACCGCCCACTCCAGTCATGTACAATCTAGCTTCAATAAAAGCAATACAAATATTGTTTCGACATAGTTTTCTTGCAGTGTTTGTGTTAATCATGAACTAAATTTACTATAGGGGCCCCAAATTAAACAATATTTTTCAGTTGAATTTTCTAGTCGAAACAACTGTGTTTTTCGATACCTAATTTTTAATGAACCTATATGGGCTCTCAGCCGCTCAGGCTCCATGAGTATAAATAGAAATTCATGCACAACGCAAAATTTTTGAGTGTCAAAATGAAGTTTAACGAAGAATACCTATTAATTCAGAATTCATAATTTAGTTGATGAAATATAAAAACAGTTACTATAAAAAACAGTGGAATAAAAAATAGTGTTCTATGTAGAATTTCAAACACGTCTATGGTGCCGTTCGGGAGTCCTGAGTCACTGCCCCCCTCCCAGGCGGTATTACAGCGGTGATGCTTAACAATAACTGCGTCATTTCGGAACACTTTGATTTTGGAAGCACCACAAAAAGTAGATGCTGACCAGGTGGCCTGTTAGGGACCTTCAATACTTTATCTGCGCCTAAATCAGGCTGGCCAGAGCGTGGATCATCTGCAACTGACCCTGTCTAAGCCTAAAGCAGCTTGGCCAGAGCGTTGAGCATCTGTAACTGACCCTGTCTAAACCTAAAGCAGCTTGGCCAGAGCGTTGAGCATCTGTAACCGACCCTGTCTGCGCCTAAAGCAGACTAGCCAGAGCGTGGAGCATTTGAAACCTACCCTGTCTGCGCCTAAAGCAGGCTGGCTAAAACATGGAGCATCTGTAACTGACCCTGTCTGCGCCTAAAGCAGGCTGGCCAGAGCGTGGAGCATCTGTAACCGACCCTGCCTGCGCCTGAAGCAGGCTGTCCAGAGCCTGGAGCATCTGAAACTGACCCTGTCAGCGCATAAAGCAGGCTGTTCCAGAACTGACACTGTCTGCACATAAAGCAGGTTGGCCAGAGCGTGGTGCATCTGTAACTGACCCAAATTGATGAAACTTTACTTTTCTATTTTTCAAAAATTTCCTGCACACAAGACTGTAATAAACAACCTTACTTCGTCATTAAACTTGTTCGTTTCGCTGCAAAAAGTGAGCACCATTTCTGCTGCCTTATTACTACGAGGCAGTGGCTATTAAATTAAAGAATGGTCTTGAATTTCTGAAATGTTAAAATTAGGCTAATACTCGCCAAAAACAAAACTCTTAATACAGGAACTACTAAACAAACAAACCATTAAAATAGTTGAATTATTATTTACATTGAATGGAATAATCCTTTTAGCGTGTTTAAACTGTCAGGATCATGCCTGTCCTCTCTTAAGGGTGTGAAGCTTATTATAAATAATACTGTAAAGCAAATAAGGAGCTAGGCCTAAGAATTCGAGGATAGAACATGGAAAACGCCGCAGTATAAAGGTCACACATTGATAACGAAATCCTTATCACTGCTGGGAGGCTTCGGAATATGTTGTGCCAGCTTCAGATCCGTTCAAATACTACTGCTGACAAGTTATAGCACTAGACTTGACTAAGTGTATAGTAACAACATTTCAAATGACTATCATCTGTGAAGTTTGAGATAGCGATGTCTATTTTTCAAAAATCTTCTTTTTTACAAGCCCTTTATAATTTAACAAATTGTCAAATAAGGTTCCTCTAAAAATTAACCAATTTCCGAATAAGTAAATACCATTGCCCGAACAAAATTTTTGTCTTGCAATTAATTTAAAATATACATCGGAGGACTTTATGGACAACCTGTAAACGTAGTGTTTATGTTTGAAAACAACAACAGTTTGTTTATATATATATATATATATATATATATATATATATATATTTTAATTAATATAATAAAAAACTAATTTTCTGAATCCAAATTTAGTACAGCTCTAATAATCTGGCTTACGTTTTTTAAGTAACGTACAATACTGTACTCATAAAAATTAATTGTAGATCCATTTTTCTAATCAACAATCTGATTCACAAGTTTGTCGGCACTGGTGGCGCAGTGCTGTAGTCCAGCTACTTGGGGACAAAGTGTTTGGGAGATTGTAGGCGATAGGTTCCATGCTCGTTTCTCTTAATGCTGACGCGGCGTCCACTCAAAGGTTGTCATCAACGTAGACACTACTAGAGAAGTCTGGAGTGTCCGGGTTGAATGGTAGTCAACGTTCAGATGTTGTGTAGGAAAGAGTGTCAGACTTGTCAGTTAGCTGAAAATCAGACCAACACTACGTGGTTCGGATTCCACGTAAAGCTGTAGGCCCCATAGTTGCCCTGGCTATTGAGCTATTAATAAATAGTCCTTTGTGAGCTAAGTCGAACTCAGATAGTAACAATGACTAGACTCGTTCATCTATCAGACTGATTCACTCCTCATATTCGCCCATATCTCTACGATCGGCGTCTTAGAGATGAATAATGAATAACTAATGTATAATGTGTTAATCAGGCAGTCTATTTGACTAAGTGATATTTGTTTTTTGATAACACTTTATAGGCTTCAGAAGGCCACATCCTGATAGGCCCGATAGGCGTGGCCTTGATCATCCCGTGTACGGGATTACACAACCAAGATTTTACTAGCGGATTTAATAGCGGACGTCATGTCGGATTGACAGTGTGTGAGGGGCGTTGTCCGGGTTCGCGGTGTGGCTTGTCACAGTTTTACCTCATACAGACAAGTACAATTGATACGTTTATAAAACTTTGCTTGTTGTTTATATATACGTTTATTTATATATATATATATTTTTTTTTTTTTTTTTTTTTTTTAAGTATCATTCCCAATTTGACTAAACAATTTTCAAAAATAAAATACAGGAATACACTTTTATGTAATTTATTATGTACTTATTTTATTGTTTCTATCTTTTTAATTATTACATAAACATTGCTTTTTAACGAAGGATTAGTCTTAATAAATTAATTAGTGTTTGCTGACAGTTATATCAGATACAAAGTGAGGAGATACATTGATGAGGAGCTGTGACAGAAATGTAAACATACATTGATGAAATAATCTTATCTTTACATAGTCAATCTAAAAGTTCATGTTACTTTGTTTCAGCTGGTAGTAAAATGGACAACGCCAAACTATATGTAAAACAGAACGCATACCAGAGTGGTCAAGCGTCGAAAATAATTGAAGAATTCTTCCCTCAACTTTGTTGGACAGAGGGTGAAAATGTGCTGGATGTAGGATGTGGTCCGGGAGATGTTTCAACAAAAATACTTCTCCCTCAGCTTCCAAAAGACGCCTGTTTAGTAAGTAGATATGTTTATCTTGAAAATGTTTTGATAATCTACATTTAACAAGATCAAAATTGGATGACTCTTTAGTCATGGCTTTACATATCTCAAAGAAAAATGTTGTGACTGTGAAGTAATAACGTGTTTATATAATAATACGCTTATAATAGACTAAAACATAAAGTTTCATAGAAATCAATATTTTATTTTAAATTTTCTCTCATATGTGACATTACAATCAAAATGGAGTATCTTATATTTATTTGTTATTATATATTTAATTATTATTGACACTAATTGTGAAGATATGGGCGAATATGAATATCGAATAAGTGTGATGAGTGTGGATAGCCACTGTAGTCATTCATATCTTGATTTTGATATCTCGTCATTCAAACATAATTTTTACTAAAAATGTATTAAGATACTTTATTTTTTTAGTGTAATAGCATATCCAAAGATACCTTAATTTTAAAAACTTGTTAGAAAATAAAAGAGTTAAGCACTTTTTCAAGCATTCTTGTTTAGCGGTTTTTACTAGTATAAAGTTTACTAGTCAAATCATGGTAATTATAAACAGCTGTTTTTAAATATTTTAAACTATCAGCTGTTTTTATGTGAAGCACTTTTTCATGTATACTTGTTGAGAGTTTCCTAAAAAAATAGCCTTTTGTTAATAACGAAATTTATTTTATAAGAAACACAAATTGTATAATTTAACAAGTGAACACATAACAATAAAAACAGGAATAATAAGACATAACCATTCAAACAATATTTGTAAAAAAAAAGCTGATAGTGTGTAATATTAAAAACAGCTGATAATTTAAAATAATTGAAAACAGCTGTTTATAATGACCATGAAGTAATACAAATTGGTCATACTAGTTAAAACCCCTAAACAAGCATACACGAAAAAGTGCTTTACTCTTTTACTTTTCAACTGATTTTTAAAACTAAGGTATCTTTGAATTTGTTATTAAATTTACAAAAATAAAGTATCCTTATATGTTTTCAATAACAATTATGGTTTTTAAGTTATTTAACTTTTAACATTTCTTATGGCTACCATTTTGAAACTGTAACGACAATTTTGTATAATTTTTTTATTTTAAAGTACCTCTAACTAGGTTAGCAAATGTTCCAAGTTTTAAATTATTAGCTTAAACCCGGTTTGAGATTTATTTTTTTAGTAAATAATGCATGCAGAACTCATGCCCCCTCAGGCTATCTATTGAGACACCTATACTCCCTCAAGCACAAAACTAGACACACACTTAACAAGGTGAGATAGGCCACATGTTTACTAGAACTTTTTTGCTTATTTTTATGTCTACTATAACATCCTGTAGTTGTGTCAACCTCTCGTGAAACATCCTGTATATA
>JAQJVL010010078.1:0-2500 GCA_035578905.1 Stictocephala bisonia | reverse complement strand
TGTGACCAATCTTGAACCCCATTCAGTATGTTTGGCATTGTAATCATCCCTTTCAATAAATTTGTTTCCGAGAGTATTAAAAAAAACTTTTAAATTATTCTTTGGTAATAACATATCTTAGAGGACAGTAATTTGCTGAGAGTGTAATCGTTCCTAATCTATCTTCGAGAGTAATGGTGGAAGCTTGAACATAATCCTCTTTAAAACCAGGTAACTCGTAATGCTTGATAGTATCCTTGACCAATATAGCACTGCCTCCATGGGCTATGTTGTCGGGATGGTTAGTAAAATATAACGTGTAGTTTGGAATTTTAAAATAACTTCTATCCGTGAAATGAGTTTCTGAAATAAGTAGGACATCTACTTTGTGCTGGGTAATGAATAGCTGAATTTCTTGACTATGCTGAGCCAAGCCATTGGCATTCCATAAAGCGACTTTCAGAAAGAATATTAATTTCAAACGAGAAATAACAGTTGTCAACAGATTAAGCAAAGTCCCGCTTGTTTTGACAGAATATTCTCAAAACACTCAAAAGACTTTTGAAGAATGGTGAACAAATCTTCAGACTCGTTTATACGACCGAGCTTCCTCTCGGGCTGTATAACATTACGAGGACTATTCTGTACTGCTTGAGCAAAACTTACTCCTTCTGTAACCAACTGGTTAAGATTAGTACCAGGTGGTTTTGGGGGTTCAGAACTGTCCTGATTTCCAAGAGATTTTTGTCTTAGAGGTGGAAATTGTTTTTGCTGTATGTCCCTATGAACAGAACAGCCTTTGTAATTAGCTGGGTGCTTACCAGAACATAATACACAAGTTGGTGGTACTGTTGACAGTTTAGGGAAATCTTTATAGTGTTATAGTGTTGTGATTCTGGGTGCTCTTGACACAACGAAATGCATTATGACAATAGGTTTTGGTATGGCCTTATTGTTGACATCTCTTGCATTGCTCAACCTCCTTCTTTTTAAGAGGAGGTTCAAATAGAACTTTGGCATTCAGTAAATATTGAATTTGGAACACGTTTTTATTTCTATAGTGTAGCTCTAAATATCAATAAAAAACAAAGACATTGGTTCCTTAGAAAACATTTTTCTATAATTATAAATGAATAAATGAATTTTATTTCCCATAAAAAATATCAAAATACAATCATACAAATTGTGATAAATAAGACTGACCACTTTGTCCAGTAGCGTGGCCAGTTGCACAATATAACTAAGAAATACTAACATAGAAGTTTGAGTCTAGCATTATGTATATAAAAGCACTTAGTACATCGCCAACTGCAACATCAGTGACTCTATGAGTACACTTAATACTGAGACACATTTTTACATAGAGTAAACATAAATGAATGTTTATAATAAATACATAAATATAATATATCAATAAATATAATAAATAAATATAATAAAATATTTGAGAACATAAAAACAAGTAATAATGAAAAGAACATAAAAACATTCCAAAAACTCAACTATATTTAAACTAAGATACTATTAAGGTATTCTAAATCCCGCTGAGAAGAAAGCCAAGTGATTGTTTGTTTACAAAAATGTTTAAGATGTTTGATATTCTTGATTTGAGTTGGTAATCGATTAAAATATTTAGGGCCCAAATATTGAAACGAATGTCGAAAAATGAATTTGTTTACCTTAGGTAATTTAAAACAGTTGTTTACCAAACTTCTTGTATTATGAAAATGATTTGGAATTAAGTTTTCTCTATTACCACTTCTAATAAAAAACAATCTCATAACTTTATAAATGAAAAGGTGCTGAATGGGTAAAATTTTTAACTCCTGGAATAATGGAAAAGAACTTGATCGTTTACATTTTTTAAGAATTATACGCAAAAAGTAATTTTGAGTCGTTCTTAGTTTATCAATTAATGTTTTGTATGTTCCTCCCCAACATGGCAAAGCATATTGGATTCTTAAGTTAATAAGTGCAAAATATAATGTTCTTAATAGTGTTGTGTCGCAAAAATTTCTTAAAAAATAAAATTTTCTTATTTGTGATCTCAATTTTGCATGTAAATCTAATATATGTGGTTCAAAAGTAAGCTTTTCATCAAATAAAATTCCTAAATATTTAAATGTTTTTACTTTTTCTAAGGGCTGGCAGGTGCATAACTGGATATTACAGGTTGCGGAATGGAAAATTAATGCAGTGGGTAAATCAAAACCTTCATAATCAAAAGTTATAAATTTAGTCTTATTTACATTTACTTGCATTTTATTTGTATAACACCATTTCCTAAGTAATAAAAGATCATTGTTTATTGAATTGACTAGTGTTGTAAGGTCTTTTTGTGCATAAAAAAGTGCTATGTCGTCAGCAAAAGCGTTAATATTTCCATGGAAATTAAGGTTCAATAAGTCATTAATGAAAATAAGAAAAAGGGTAGCTGAGGTCACAGAACCCTGGGGCACTCCCATTTGAACAATTTGCGCATCGCTAAAGGTGTTGTTAATTTTAACTTGTTGCCTCCTTC
>JAQJVL010010077.1:0-13680 GCA_035578905.1 Stictocephala bisonia | reverse complement strand
TAATGTTGAAAGTAGCAAGATCATTATTATTATATATTATTACAATATTAGTTTTAAAAAATATTAAAATAAAACGGTGCTAGAAGTTATTTACTTAATTTTCTACCTGTAATGAACGAGGCTGAAGGATTATTATATGATATTTCTTTATGTTAGTGTATGTTACAATTGTATTTGACAAACTTATTCTCAGATTATTAAAATTTTAAATTAATAATTAGGCTAAAATGTCTGTGGTGCTAGGGAAGTTACAATTATTAATAATGTTACATGTGTAGGAGTATGAGAATTTTTATCTGGAGGTGTATGTGTACCTTTTTGTGATATAAACTGTATGTACCCTGGCATCGCAACAACATATGGCGACAAACTTTCACAGATTTACAACCCATGTACGAAACAAAGCCAAGAGGGTAGCGCAGCGGCATATTCCAGTCCCAAGTGTTACTAGCCTTGACCAACTCATCGTGAGCAAGGTTCGATTATGGTTTGAAACAGTTTAGACTACGAAATTTGTAGTTACTATCCCTGCAACCAATAAAGAATTGTTATGAGTATGTTACTGAGCTCTTTTCTTATAAAATATGTTAATAATAAAGATATCTCGATTTTAATTATATCAATCGCCAAAGAAGATGGTTTTCTCTAGATTTTTGATTTTTCAATGAGTTACTGAGTGATATAGTGATCACAGAAAATACAAGTCTAACCATGTACAGTGTGCTCAAACACCGTGCTCTGAAAAACAGGAAAAGGCGTTACAAAAAACGGAAATCATCAGATTGATGAATTGTAGCAGACGAGCCATAAGATGTAAAGCCTTTAAGTGCATATATATGAATGCAGAATTAAATGTTCGTTGCAATGAAATAAGTCAGTTAGACTTTCGAAGTCGTATATCTAGTTTTACTACAATTGTTTTTGTACACCGTTGCAAGGACAAAACGTCCAACTTGATTTCAGAGCCCCATTGGGGCGCTGAAGATAATAGCATTTTAAACAGTTGTTAATAGAGATAAGGACATTAAACAAGTATTGGTATAAAGAGTAAGACATACTGAAAATAGTCAGGTGCACTAATAAAAATTTCAAGAAATACAGTAATCTTGTTTTCTCGTGACAAGTAAAGAAAATAAGCGTTTACTGATAATACATACACATAGGAATGAGAATGGAGATAATGATTATTTCGAAGTCAGGGTGCAAATTAGTATTATTTAATTTTTGTATGTCATTCACAAAAATACTTATATCGTTTTATACATTTAATAACGTAATAGCAATTACAGCGCATAATGATTAAATTATTAAACATTATTATATGCTGATGCAATATTTACTCTTTTATTTTTAAAATTATAGAAATATAAACTTTTGTACATTATTAAGAGTTATTATTACTATTGTTTTAAAATGTTAACTTAATTTTTTATGAGAGTTTGAATATGTGTGAAGATTTAGTTTCAGGTAGTACTGGAATAAAATGTAAGCTATTGCTATACGCGGGTTAATAATTAATTATAATATCCTTTTTACTTAAGCTTTGTAGAAGTTAGATTGATTACAGTTTACTGTTTATATTTTTGTAAAGGCAATATTGTTAATATTATTTGTGTTACAATATTAAATTATCAAAATACAAAAAACTTGTGTAATATTTTAAAAACCTGAGTCCACTAAAAATATAAAAGGTAAGGCTTGTTAAGATTTAATTGCACTAATTTTTGTTGTTCATACAATGACTAATAAGCAATAAGGACTCTATTATAATTTTTCAGTTGTAATTGAAAAATGGTTTGATGATATTGAGTTACATAATCAATATGTTTGTCACGCCATTTTTGTCATCTTACTATTATATTTAAATTATCAGATACTCTAATTAATTTCCTTTATTTCACTTGTGAACCTACTTGAAATTTGTCAATAAATTATTTGTATCTTATTTTCTGTTAATTTTACATTTAGTCATTCACTTTTATAAATTGGTTTCATTCATTTATGTCAGTTACTTGTAAATATTTTAACTATCACAAATTCTAATTCTGTGATTTTAATTCTAACAAACAAGTTTTCATACAAGTTTCATTAAGTGCTGTGTTTATTAAATTCAACATAACAGTAATAATGATATTAGGTAAGTAGTATAAACTCTGTTTTATTAGTTTCAATAACAAGAAATTAGATGCAACTCTACCTAATTTATTTGTACTACCGGAAGTAATGAGGAAATGCGGACCGCGGAAGGCCCAAGACAACCCTGTCGGCTGGCGGTGTCAGTCACCCGTCCATTCCCTTCTGTTGTTCTATGAAAACTTAGAAAGAAAGTGAAGTGATGGTGTAAGGGGCGAACGGCCGAGCAATAAATGCCCTGGCGGCCAAGCCACCAAGCGCCCCTAGGACCTAAAATGCCAACTATCAACACAGACAACGTACTGCACTAAATACTGCTCCCTGAGGGCGTTTGCCAAACTAAAATGCGATTTTCAATCTGACTCCGGTGCCCTCTTAATATATGTGGTCCACTACTGCAAAATACTTTGTATCAAGTTTTTTTTTCTTTTCTTTGCAATACTATTAGCATATCCTGGAATAAGAGACTGCAGTTAAATTTAAAACTGCGGAAATTGTCATGGCTTCTAGGCAGAACATCAAAATTATCAACAGAAAATAAACTTCTTATTTATAAAGTTATACTGAAACCAGTTTGGACTTATGGCATTGAGCTCTGGGGAACAACATCAACTTCCAACATTGAAATTATTCAAAGGTTCCAATCTAAAACCCTAAGATTTATTCTAGATGCCCCTTGGTATGTTAGAAATCAAACCATTCACGAAGACACTAAAATTCCATATGTAAAAGATGTAATCAATTAATCAAAACGAAAAACTTGAAATACCTTCAGAGACTCGAGAACCACCAAAACTATCTAGCAGTTAATCTTGTGGACAATAGCAGCAGTATTTACCGCCTTAAGAGACACAGTGTTCTCCATTTAAAAGACAGATTTATCTAATTTTCTTTTCTTTTGATTCTTTCTACTTTTAGAACATTGTAATTCAGGGCAACCAAAGGGTTGTTTCTGACTCAGGTTAATTACCCTGATGAGATTTACTTATTGTTCAAATTGTATAAACAGCTTGTAAATAAAATAAATGCTAAAAAAAAATTAGCATAGACTTTTTTAGAAGGTCTATGCTATTAGAATAATCATAGACCTTCTATTATACATATTCTATTATATTATGGTATAATAGAAGGTCTATGGTATAATGCAGTATGTCATGTCAGTTTACACATTCTTCAATTTTGCTTTGTAACTTAGGTTTGTTTGCCATCGCTGTAGTCTGCTGGTTTTAACGTTCTGTGGTTTTGGTCTAATTTGTTATTTTTCAGCTCACAGCTGCTTCCACCTTATAAGAAAATTGTGGCGTCTGCTAAACTGCTATATAACCAAACGCACAAGGTAACCCAACTAGTGTTGGGACAACCGACGGAATAAAACAACCGACTGGTAAGTCGGTTGTTTTTCAATTCACTCAACTGTTTTCAGTCGAATGATTCAGTCTCCCCCACTCCTTACCTCGTATGGGCGAACGGTTGAACGAGTGGTTCTTCGGTTGTACAAGTGATTTTAGAAGCATCAGACTTGTTTCAATCGGTGCTTTTGTGAGTCGAGATGAGAGTGATTTACTGAATTCAATTTTTGCAGTAAATAAACTACTTCCTATTTAAATCTTTATATCAGAAAATCTATAGGCTAGTAGTTGACAGAAAATAATTGAAATGGAGTCGAGAGTTAAAACATTAAACTTATTAAGTTATTTACCAAATAACTAAAATTGAACCCAACTCATATTTGGTGTAGTTTTTGCTTCTATTTTTATTTATTATTTCTTATTTTATTATTTATTTTTGGTGAATCAGCTATGTAATAATTAAATATGAATGTTTCAGAATTATTTAGGACTACAATATTTAAAATAGGGCTTGCAAAAACACATTATAATATTTTGGAACCAAAGAGTTTTATTAATAACAATATTGATTAAACTACAGACATTAATTTCATTTTGTAGCGAATCAACTAAGTAAATTGCAAACTATTATTTAAATATACAAATTGCACTAAATATTTTGATATTATGCCTACTGAGTTAGCTTTATAAAATGGGGTTGAAATTATTTTTTATTCTTTTTTTAACAATTGCCATCATTCTGATATTTATAATTTAGACAGTTCAAAATTACACATATTTTAAAAAATTAAACTTAAACTAAAAAATTTAATTAAGTTATAACACAAGCCAAATTTTCTTAAACATAAGTAATTATTCGCTTTTCCCTTTGAAAATAAACTGACACACTCTAAATGCATAATATAATAATGTGTTGCACTGTTAAAAATGTTAATCATTACTCAACTATGCAGTAGAATTTTGAGTTACTTTAAAATGTAGGCCAATTATCCATAAGCAACAGCAATGTGTAAATCAAGTTTCATGAAAAAACTAACAATATTTAAAATCTTAATATTTAAAATTAGTAGTTTCAATTTAAAAAATTATAATAAAATATAACGTGTATGACAAGGTTAACATTAATGGACCTAAAATATTTTGTAGATTAAAGCAAAATAATTGTTTATAGGCTTACTAGTCCCTCAAAGTTAAATTATCTAAGGAACTAAATTTGAATGGACAAATACATAACAATTAAAAACATTACTATAAAGTATTACGTTATTTGAAAGATATTAAACTAATAGGCATACATAGTAACTTAATTATTTTCATGAAGGTTAGTTATGAATTATGATATGAAAATGTACTGAATAAACTTAAATGATAGACTACTTAAAACTAACATCCAGGCATATTTAAAATTACAATCAAAGTTACACATAGGCCTACCAATGAAATTTTTTACACAGTAGCAATACGAAATATGCAAAATAATAAATTGAACAATTACAGCTATTAAGATACGTGAACATAAATTTAAAAAAAATCATAACATAAGTAATAACATAGGAACAAAAGAATATTAGTGTGTAACTATTTTTACTCACTAAACTGAAAAAGTACTGACTACACTTAAATGATAAGACTACTAAATACTACATAAGTAAAGCACAATTAAACATAAGCATAATTAAAAGTATAACCAAAGTAAAAAAATCTATGACATTATTTACAAAGTATCAACATGAAACATAAAAAAGTAATAAATTGAACAAATACAACTATTAGGCCTATGATATATGTACATAAATTCACAAAATTAAATCATTTAATAATGAGTCATATTGGAACATAGGAAAATTAGTGTTAAAAGCACCCAATGAGTAATAGATTAATGACCCATCTTACATAGTTACAACTAGAATTATATTTCAAAAATGTTCATTTAACATTTTCAGAATGAGATAAATATTTTGATTTCAAAATAAAATAACTTTTTATGATAGAAAAACTCAAATACTTATAAATTTATTTAATTGAAAGTGCTATTTGCATTAAGAAAAACTAGTTTGTCAACAAGTTTGGGTTTTAACCTGCTTCTTCTCTCCCTACAAATCTGTCCTGCTTTAGAAAATACTCGTTCTGAAGGAACAGAGGTTGCTGGTATTGATAAATATTTATTGGCTAATGGTGCTAAACTTGGGAAGGCTTCTTCATATTTTTTCCAATAACTGACAGGATCCATTTCTTCAGTGTCAATCAATGGCTGAGACAAATACAACCTCATGTCTTGCAGTGCATTGCTGGTCGTAGTTAGTGTTTGACCTTGATTTTTCGCCTTCTGTTCAATGAAGAAATTCCAAATTTTCTTTCTCTTCTGTTGAGGCTCTTCGGTTGCTTCTACAGTTCCTTGTGAAACAACAACCCCTGTGTCTTCTAAAGTCTTGTTGATTTCATCGATGACTTGATTCACTGCTTTGGTTGCGTTATCTGCTATCCCAAATGCTATCTTTTTAAAGCGGGGATCTAATATTGTTGCCTTGGCACAAATATTAGAACCATCATTGCATTCGTATGAAGCCATTCTTTTGGACAGTGATGTCAGCAGAAGTTCTTTGATTTTGCCTCCTACATGTGTGCTAGGAGTTACCGACTTTACTGCCGTTTGAGTTCCTCGGAAAAGAGGTATTACAACTGATGAAGTCGCATACTTTTCTCCTGACATCTCCTCTGTTAACTCATGGAGTGGTTCAAATAGTGGAATGAAATCACTCAACACTTGCCACTCAAATGCTGTTAAGGACTCAGGTACATTAACATAAGATGAACACATAATTATAGCCTCTTTTGATTTGACTAAACGCTCCATCATGAAATATGTAGAGTTCCATCGAGTGGCATTCTCTTGTTTCAGTTTCAGGGTATCAAGCTGAAGTTTTGTTTGACACTCAGAGAGTTTGGAGAGCCCTAGGGTACTGCTTTTGTAATAACCAACTATCTTGCGACACTTCTGTCTTACAAGTTGCAGTTGCTGCAAGTCAGGATTTTCCAATACATCTGTAACAACAAGATTGACAGTATGTGCAGCACATCCTAGATGGCTAACACCGAGTCGCCTTGCTACATCTACCATTACAGCAGCATTATCTGTTACCAACGCAAACGTTTTTTCTTTAATGCCCCAATCAGTCATTACATTTTTTATGTGACCTGAAATGTTCTCACCTGTATGGCGTTCCTCTACTTTCTGAGTACATAGTACTGCAGAATGGAGAGTTGTTCCTTGAATGAAGTGAGCTGTCACTGATAGGAAGCCTTCGTTATTTAGCGAGGTCCACATATCGGAAGTCAGTGACACAGATTTAGCTTCAACTAGTTTAGCCAATATGTTTCCCCTTATTTCTAAATACCTATCATTAATCATTTTATGGGTAAGCGTTTTCCTGGATGGTAGTTTGTAACGAGGTTCAAGAGATTTGACAAGTTTTACAAATTTATCATTCTCAACTAAACACAATGGCAAGTAGCCCTCTGCAATTGTGTCAACTAATAAAGTGTCTACTTCTTTAATTTTAGAGTTGGATAGCTCTTTTAACTTCATAGTACCTACAATTGTTGTTTGTTTACTCAACTTTCTAGGCTTTGTTATTGGAGTAGTAATTGGAGATTGATCATTGTTACCTGTTATTGTATTTGAAGTACCAGAACAGCTTGGTAATACGGCTATTGACTCAGATCTTGAAACTGTCGCAGTATCTCGTGAACCGTCGTTGCATCTTGCAGAATTTGGACCTGTCTCTTTGGAAATTGTAGGGGCATCTTCTAAAGTGTCATCTAGATTTGCTAAAGTCAAATAATTATGATGTTTCCTTTTAAGGTGGTCCATGAGGTTTGAGGTGGATCCATGGTATCGAATATCCTTTTTACAAATCGAACAATTTGCAACACTACTGCTTGATTTTTCAAAAAAATCCCAAGCTTGAGAACGTTTTGGTGTCATGGTATTCTACTAGGCAGACAAACACTAACTAAATAAATAAATGATATACTCAAAAATTAATTGAGGCAGCTAACTAAAAAGTTTTAGAATAACACGATTAATATAATGAAACACAAGTAGACAAAAATTAAATAAATGCACGTTAGAGTAAATGGAAAGATACTTTACACTACTATAAATATTAATACTTTTCAAATCAAGTCCTAATGGAAACGATAAAAAAGAAAAAAATAAACAACACCGTAAATATACAGTAATTTACAATATAAGTTTACACAGCTCCACTTATTGACGAAGACCAAGGCAAACTAATGTTTACATTGTAGGAAAAGAAAATGGCGGGATGTAATCGTTGTGTTTCCTAGAATTAGAGTAGCAGTGAGCAATATTGGGGAATACTGCGTGGGAAAGGGATCAGTGGCTAGTCCGCGCCCATGGTACAGAAATAGAATTGGGGTGGATACAAAGGAAGCGCGCGGGATTGGTATAGGTCAGTTCTTAAAACAAAACCAAGGTCAGATCTATCAATAATAGTTAGTTTTATTAAAACAACCAGGTCCCTCAATTATTTTATTGTAAAAAAACTGCTATCACATATCCTAAAGTATAAATGAGTGATTGGAAGATTGAAACATACTAAATGTTTATTTGTTAAACAACTGATTTTGTTTTGAGTGAATTCATTTTGGTAAAAATTCACTTTACCAAAATGGTTTCAACTGCTGCCAATACGGGTAAGGTATGAACGAGTGACGGTCTGACGAGTGATTCATTCAACTGAACATTACGAAAACAACCGAATGGATCGGTTGTTTTTCAACAACCGACTGAATCAGTCGTTTCACTTCGGTTGTTCCCATCACTAAACCCAACTAACTAGACCTAGGCTTATTGCTTCAAATTTCTTTATGACGTGCCATTATAAGTAGTTGCTGTAATAGTTTCGGTATTTACTATTATAATTCATTACTCTAGAAATACCTTTAGCTTTTTATAGATATTAAAAAATTAGTTTGGGGACGAATTGGCTGCTACAATATCATAGGCCTAGGACTGTACTGTACCAAGTAATTAAGGTAATTATATATGTTCAAAACTTAAGTTTTAATATATTATCTTAGAAAAATTACCATTAAATTGTTTATCCTACTTATAAAAATGGCAATTATGCACTTTGGACGCTTCTGAAAATACGATTTTTTGTTGAAAAAGTGGTGACAAGAGTAAATATTTCTTGAGAGGGTTGATATTTCAGCCGCAGAAAACTCGTTCTTTAATGTAAATTCCAGACACTGGTTTTTATATATGATAGCCTTATAGCGAAAAAATCACCTTTTTTAAAAATAAATCTAAGCTTATTTTTCAACAATTTCTTCTTAAGCTTATTTCAATGTTATAGCCTACACGAAAATATAATTGGGTTTTCAATTAAACTAATTTTTCAGCCCAATAAATATACTTTTCACTTACCTAGAACTAAACATTAACTAATATACCACAATTTACTCAAAAAAAATTCGAATTCTGCTTTAAATTCAGGTACTTAGCCTCTGGCATGGCCTACCAGCCATTCCACTGCCGGAAATGTATGCGATTTTTTTTCATGGTTAGTCATAAGCTCTTATTAACCCTCCGAGTGCTAACTGTCTCGGTCGAGACTCATTTAATGGTATTTTCAGTGCCAGCGTCTCGATCGAGAGGAATAGAACATTACATCACTGTTTAGTTTATAACTTTGCTGGTTTTGGTTGTATCACGAAGTATTTTATAAAGTACTACTCCCAATGGAATCAAATGAGCATAATTTCGATATACTGAACGATCGAATACTAACAGTATTTAAGCGAATACAACAGCTAATTTGTCGTATGTGTTGTGATTCGTCCGTGCCGTCTCTCATTGTTGTGATAGTTACAAACGTTATTGTCATTTTTACATTTTAAAACAACCAAACAGTGTTTGGTTTCATTGGAATCATAATTATATTGAGAACATTTTGGCTATCTCCAAATTTGCATTCTGATGTATAGAAAGTACTCTGCCGAGGTGCTAATTTGAATATTGACAAACCAAAAAAATTATTCTTCATAAATTGTGTACAAGAAAATATTTCTGAATGAAGATAAGTAAATAACAGTTTTTCTATTTTATTATATGTATTTTTTCTGAATAAAGTGATATATAGTAAGGCTAGGTATGTATGATACCATCACAGAAAAAAATATAAATAATTAATCACAGCACGCTTAGCAAAAATAGCCTGACAATAGTACATTTTTTTCTGGCACTCGGAGGGTTAACCTTGTACATATGGCCACCATAGGTGATTTACAATCTGAACGTAGTTTTTCCGTGATATCTAAAAAAATAATTGACGTAAACCAAAATAGTTTTCCAATTCATGTCCAGCATGAAAAACTACATCGCATTAAAATAAAACGATGAAAATATAACAAAAAATAAATAATGGAGATGAATTATAAATTAACCTTTCCAAAATTTAGAATTATTTTAGTTGTATAAAACATTATTTCTGCGGGATAAAAGTGTTTTCTCAGAAAATTAGACCTGATATTATTCACTTGTGATACAAAAGTCAAGATTGGTGAATCGTCCAAAAACTGCATAAATATCAAATTTTGGAATATTACATGTGGGTTTTTAACAACATTTACTGATTTTCATTATAGTATAGTTAAATGTGCTCCTTGGATGTAACTATAACAAGATTGCTGTTCGGCTTTGCATCAGTCTAACTAGTTTAATTTTAAACATGTCCAGTGGTATAAGTCCTCATATCAGCTAGAAAAGTTTTTTATTTGTTTATGTGTGTATTGTAGCCTACGTAATTGTGTCTTTATTTGTTGAAAATTCTCTATTCTTTGTATTAATGACTATTGCATAGCCAGTAGCTTGTTTTTAGATTAGGGTGCTTTACGGTAAGCTCCCCTCAACAATATAAAATTGACATTTTATTCAATACACCCATGCTCGAATATCAATTATATATATATGCCTACCATGTTTTTCGAACAAAACTAATAATCTAATCAGTTGACGTATTAACTTTACTAAGGACCATGAAGTTTTCCAACGAGTAGTCTGACTATAAGTTTTGCCTGCACAGTGTCAGTTTTTCCTCTTGATTTCAGTTTTAGTTTCTTTTAGTTACTATTGTTTGCTATATGTTTACGGGTAGAAATTTAGAGTTACTTTTCTGTTATACGTATACCAGACCAATGTATATTTTAGTCAATATATCCAATAATTATCGGATATATATTAGGATCAACAAATATAAATTTGTTGATCCTAATATTGGTGCACACACCTAAAGAACCCATAGTTCAGCGGCTTAAAGCGCAGTGCGGAACCAGCCAGGCCAATAGACTTTTTACTTGTTCATTTGGCAGGGGCAGTATGATGGAGATGACTTATTCATACAGAATCATCATTGTACTTTTTGTTAGTCATTAGTTGGCCTACGTCCTTTTGGTCTGTTAGGAAAATGAAGGTGCCAACCTCCTTATTACAAATTCTATCGTGACCCTGTAAAAGATAATGTTGCTGCCATGGTTTTTTTAACCAGATCTCATAAAACTATGCGATATTAGTTATTATTGAAATAATGTCATGTGCTTGAGTGGGAGGGTCTTTACCATTGTATTTGTATGGGTGAATGGGAGGGTGAACACCACCATATTCATTAGTAATGATCATTGAGAATGTAATGTGGGTCAATCGTCTTAAGGGGAGTACAAATAATAAGTAACCCAAAGCACAACAGATTTGTAAAAACGAAAATTAGAAGTTATGAACGAAAAAAATCTCAACCAGGATGTAGATTGACTTCTTCACAAACCAGTCATGTAATCTCCTTTCCAGCAAATTAAGGGTGTCACTTAATATTCTTGGGAAGACCGTTAAAAAGCATAGGTCCAGCAAACTATGGTTTTTTGGTGAAAATTTAGTTCTGTGAGTAGGTAAATGGCTGACCTAAGAATGTCTTGTTTGATAAGCATGTAAGGCTTCATTACTTAATAAATTTTGCTTACAAGCATAAAATATTACTATGGTGTAGATGAAATAACTGAGAGGATTTTGAGGTCTTCAAAAACTTCTTTGTAACTGTCATGTAAAAGATAGATGCCATGACTCATGCTGCTTTCTTTTTCAAAATTAATATCCTCTGTAGATTGCCAACAGAAAAGCCACCCCATAGAGTGATTTTGTAGCGAATATGGTTGTTGAAGAGGGCATAGTATGCAGCCTTTACCTTGTAATATCATTGAGTACTGGTTTTCTTCAAAAGTTAAATAGAATTAACTGTAAATTTATAAACACATGATGTACAGTGGTATTGACCCACCTGCCCATCCCTGTACTTACAATAGTATTGATCCACCCATACACGTACTATGGTATTGACCCACCCACCCAAACACATACAGTGGGAGTGAAAACTATCTATGAAAACCAAAGAAGTGGTTATGTAGATATTGACTACAAACAGTGGTATACGGTATATATATATATATATATATATATAGGGGCTATATAAAACAGAAAAGATCTTTGTATTGTTTTGATTAAATGTTTCAACATATATGATATTGTATGTACATCCCTTAGGTTATTAAAAGTACTAATTTTCAATCGATGTAAAATCAATAATACAGTTAATAATATAACGTTGCATATTTAGAAAGTTGATATAGGCATTTATGTGTTATAAACCTTTTATGGTATTAGAATAATTGAATGATTCATTGTTATATAGTCAGTTTTTAACAAATAATCTACATTTGATTTTAAATTGTTGGTTGAGGCTTATCGTTTTGTATTCTTAGGAAAGCCTATTTGAACCCCTAGATAAATTTTGAAGGGTTGTATAGAGAAAGCCTGCATGTGGACTTTTATTGCTTTATTATGGGTTTGGAACTATTTTACCACGAATCGAAAGCCATTATTCCTATACCAGTCTTTTATAAATACAACAGAACTGTAGTAACTACTTTTGCTGTGTAATCTCACACTGTAGTTTAGAGAGAAATTTTGACTAACAATCGACTATACATTTTTGCATATTTATATTGCACGACTGGAAATGAACAGTCAAAAACAGTTTTAAAAAACTAAACAGTTATGTTTTAATTAGATAACCTCAAAATAAACTTGCAAATACAATAATTTAAAACTGTAAAGTATAGTCAAAAAGTAAAGAATTGTTTCATCAAATAAATATTTATTTAGTAGTAGTCTAATAATATTCTTTATACATATAAATATTTATTTAGTAATAATAATATTTTTTATTACATAAATATCCATAAATATCCATTAGGGCCTACAGTACTGTAATAGCCTTGATTTAAAAAATATACGTTGCTAGATCAAAATATGTAAAAGGATACTTGTATTGTAGTAATAGTTAATTAGTTAAGTAAAATTAAGCACTTCATTATTAGTAAGAGCCGGAGTTCCTCAGGGCTCCGTACTCTCTGCAAATCTATTTTTAATTTTTGTTAACGACCTGTTAGATCAACATTTCACATGTTCAGTTAGTGCATTTGCCGATGACATTGCACTTGTATCCTCCAACAAAAATGAATTAAATCTCCAAATGAGTATTAACGATGATTTGAACATTTTGCGGTCATGGTGCTTCAAGAATAAAATGCATGTTAATGTAAAAAAAACTAAATATGTTAACTTTCACATGACCGGCTTTATATTCGCAAACCCTATAGTTTATCATAAATTTGATTGTGAAGGTGAGTCGTGTGGCTGTAGTGCTGTTGAGCAAGTCCCCACCTTTAAATATTTAGGGTTAACTTTAGACTGCAAAATGTCGTGGAAAAAGCATATTTGTGATTTGATAAATAAAACTAGATTTAATTTAAGAAAATTTTACTTTCTTAGAAATTTTTGTGATGTAAATTTACTGCGAACTCTGTACTATGGTCTGATTCATTCAAGGATACAATACGGCATTATTTGTTGGGGGGGGAACTTGTAAAACAACAATAAATACTATTAGAACAATTCAAAATAAATTTATTCGAATAATCCTGAAAGCAAATGCAAGAGACTCTTCTTTACCTTTATTCTATTTATTAAAAATTTTACCCATCCAACATTTATTCATCTATAAAACATTAAAATTATTTTATATACGAAGTGGCAATAGAGGCTCAACCAGAATTCATCACG
>JAQJVL010010076.1:0-13682 GCA_035578905.1 Stictocephala bisonia | reverse complement strand
TTTCACTTTTATAGCACTCTCGTAACTAATATGTTACTTACCATGTTTTCTTAGCTGCGATGACTTTAATGAGGATATATAACCAAATTTTGAATCTAAGTTTACTATATCAAGAATCAAGAATCAAGAACTTTATTGCCAGAGATCATAGTAACATGAATTAGGCATAGTCAATTTTTATGTTAAAACTAAGAGAGTTACATGCATAATATGTTATATTAAGTTAAGTACATAGGTGTTAAAACTACAAGTAAATAATTAAAAAATATAAATAACATACCAAAATATGTAGTCATGAACAATTCGGTCTTTCACTAGCCTAATGATTACTTAAATTCTATATTCACAGGGGTTTCCAAAAATTCCCTAATGCTATAGAAAGGGTTATTGATTAGCCAATTGAAAATAGAAATTCTAAAACTAAAGAAATCAGCTGTACGAGCAGACTCAGACAGCTTGTTAAAAAATTTTATACTGTAAATTTTGAAACACTTACCAAATTTTGCCAATCTGTGCTGAGGTATGTCCAGGAGTGTGTTTTGTCTCGTTAGATGTCCATGTATGTTGTTCCTAGTTAGAAAATCATGTAGGTTATTTTTTGTATAAAGCAACACAGTAAGTATGTAAAGGTTAGTGATTGTAAGTATTCTATGTTGAATGAAAAGTGGTTTGCAGTGATCCCTAGGACTTTTACCTGCCAGAATTCTAACAACTTTTTTCTGCAATAAAAGAATGCTGTCCACATCAGAAGAATGGCCCCAGAGAATTAATCCATATTGCAAGTGGGACTGGAAAATACCAAAGTAAGCTGTACGCAAAAAATCAGGATCAATCAAGGGTTTAAGCTTCCAAAACAGATAAACAACTCTGGACAGTTTCTTACAAATCTCTGTAATGTGGATATTCCAATTTAGTTTTGTATCCAAATGAAGACCAAGCAGTTTCACTGATTTATTATGACAATCATTATTTAAACTAATAAATAAATTTTGAGTTTTTTCTTCGTTACAAACCAATATATTTGACTTAAACCAATTAAGAACAGAATCTTGAGCAGTATCCATAACACTCTTCAATCGTACCAAGTCTTTATCTGAGCTAAATATTGTTGTATCATCTGCATATAAGACCGAACGCACTGGGATATTATATGGCAAGTCATTAACTGCAATGACAAACAGGAAAGGACCAAGGACAGAACCCTGTGGTACACCTGTCTTGACCTCTCTAAGTGAAGAACACTCACCTTTAATGTTAACAAATTGTTGTCTATTAGTTAGGTATGACTTAAAAACGTCCAACTGTTTACCTATGATACCATAAAACTCAAGTTTGCTAATCAAAATATCAAATGGTATACAATCAAACGCCTTGAATAGATCAAACATGAGCACTGAGACAGACTCCCCTCTCTCAAAAGCCATCAATGCACCCTCCACAACCCGTTGCACCGCTTGAGTAGTGGATCTATTCCTCCTGAATCCAAACTGACAATCAGTTAGTAGATTGTGGGATTCAAAAAATGTATTAACCTGATTAAGAATTAAAGATTCAAATATTTTTGAAAAAATAGGAACAATTGAAACCGGACGATAATATAAAATACTATTAGACATTTTCGTACTTTAGAATTACTGTAAAATTGGTTTTAAAAAGTAAAAAATACAGAATTTCAGCAATGTAGAATACAATGTAGTGATATAGAATAACTTTTAAGATGTCCATGTTACTAACCTTGACAAAGACGAAGTACGTGTGAACAGCTGTAATACGCTAAACCTAGCATAGAGGTTTAAAAAGGTAATTGATCAACGAAATTTCTCAGTCGCACAACTGCCAATCCAGCAGCTCTGCGACTAGAACATTCTTGGGGTGAGATCAATACATTATGGTTGATAATGACATTAATGATGGAGACTATCCTAGAGTTAATAATTTCTGTGGTCATTTCTCTCGTCCAGTGAGAAAATATCTAATAAGTGTGTTTTATAGCCTGTATATGATTAAATTTTTTTGAGATTTCCAACTACGTTTTAATACATGTAAAAAATATGCACAGGTGTCAGTACAACTTAAGGATAGAATTAAAGCGTTGTTTGAATATTAGAAACATTGGATATCTTCAAACAATCGTGAACTATCCATTACCAACAATCAATTTTCAAACATCCGACTGTATGTAAAATGTTTAGTAGAAAACTGAAATTATAGTCCACGTAATGGAGATTATTAAAAATGTATCTGTAAAATATATATTTACTCGTTATTTATTTCAGTGATTTTCCAGATAAAGCAGGTTACACACATTTAGGTTTCTACCTACAAAATCCATCAAGTTTGTTCTATTTTTGATTGGGAGAAAGTCTTCGCGTACTGTCTATGTACCTGTAAATGTTTTCTAGATAAAACGTTTGCAAAACATGGTGAATCAACTATATTAAAAATGTTTACTTTACTCAGCAAATATAATGCTTTTATGATAGTGTATAATACGAATAGAATATTTGACATAATCAGTGGGAGTTAAAAAAAATATTAGGTGCGTGTAAACATTCTAAATGTCTTTATTTCATTACATGTACTTAATATAAGCGAACTTTACCAGTGTACTTTGAAGACATCCTTACCGTTATAAGTGATGACACAGGGAAGAAAGAAGGTCGCATCCATTATAGTTTGTATGATAGAACCTGTCTCCTGGACCCTCGGCTACCTGGGACTGGCCCGGGACACCCCCAGCACTGGCAGCCGCCTGCGACTGTTTCCTTAATGAGTCACTTACTGGCATACCCACTAGGTGAACTAACTTTTTCCCGGATCACAATTTTTGAATTTTTTTCAAATATTTAAAAAGTACATAAAAAATAAGATTAACGATATGAAACTCGATAAAAATTGAACAATATTGAGGTGGTATGTTTATTTGTATAGTAACACTAAAGTTGGTTTTGTGTAACGATATGACGATTAAATTACATTGGAATTGACAACAATTCTAATAAAATAATTTTTTAAATAAGCTTATGAGTAACATGGGTTAGAAGTAACAATCGAGTTTCACGAGAAAAATCTAATAAAGCCAAACACTGCGTTATTGAGTAAACATTAATATCATAGGCCATTTTACCAATGTGAATATAAATAATTGACAAGGATTTGAAAAATAAGACTATTCCTACTTTTAAGCACATTATATTTATAATTCAATCAATATTTTACAACTTTCACTTTTCACACGAACTTTAACAAAATAATCCAAAAGCACATCATATTGTGACATTCCGAGTGGCCTCTATCCTGGGAACCGGTGATGCGGAAGTAATGGATGGGTCGCTGACCACCTGCCCTGCTTGTTTACAACCTTTGGGGCACAATGGCTTACGCATGAACGCCCCTTTACCTCTTCAATAGACTTCTAGAATCTTCTGGGTTGACGAGCCAGCTCTGTCATGGAACTTCGGACGCAGGGGAATTCAAGAAGCTTCTAGATGGAGACCTGCAGGTGATATATACGGCCCGGATACCAGCGCTGGTCATTCAGTCAGTCAGTGAGTCTAGAGCCTACAGCCGGGTGTTTGCAGCGACAGTGAGCGAGTTCTACAGTGAGCGTGAAGTGTCCGAGTATAGTGAAGTGGTCTACGGAGAAGTTACCGGTGAGTGGTTCGTTGTGGGGATCAACGAAGGAGCAGTGCGGTACTTGTGGACGACTTCTGAAGGGACACTGAAGAAACTGTGAGTGAACTGTTAGCATTGGACTGTAGGTAGTAGGGAATCTAGTAGAGTCACTTTATAGTTAGTAATTGTAAATAATAGTAGAGAATCTAGGAAAGCCACTTTATAGAGCTAGGAATTGTGATTAAAAGAAGGGAATTTAGTAAAGTCACTTTGCAATTAGTAGTTGTAATTATTGATGCCATCGAAGATTGTAATTATAGATTAGTTTAATTGTAACAGTTAGGCCTAATAGTAAATTATACTTTTCACAATAGTTTTAAAGTTAAGGAAATAATCCATTTAATTGTAATAAGTTGATTTTATAGATTTAATAAATTTAGAAATTGTATAGTATATCGTGTTGCTTATTTGTAAAACCCACATAGCGATTTAATTAGAGTATAATCGAGGATATTAAAAAACGGTCAAAAAAAACAAAAAATAAAAACAACAAACAAAAAAAAAAAAAAAAAAAACAAAAAAATAAAGAAAAAAACAAAATAAAAGAATAAAATAGAAAAAATAAACTACCATTAAAAAAACGAAAAAATAAAAAAAAAAATTGAACCACTGGGGCAAAGTGGAAAAGATTTTGTTGAGGTACATCCAAGTTTAAATATTTTTATTCTCTTGAAAGTTATTGTAAGCGGTGTCATTAAATTCTATTTACGGTAAATTTTCTTCCTTACCCGCCAACCCTTCTTTGTTATCATATTGTTCATTTTCACGTAGTTTTGCACACTAAAGAACATGGCATCTAGTGGGATTAGTAAGCTAGACTTAAAAGTGGGCTGATTAAAGCGGGGATTTTAAGAATAAGAGGGGAACGTAGAAAAAGAGAAAAAAAACAAAAAAATAAAATAAAAGATCAGTGACTGGAACGATATACAGTTTTATGAAATAGACTTAAGCATCAATGTCTAGGAAAGCACGGATGATCCAGAAACATATCCTCACTGCGACTGTCTCGCCCCTTTTTGGAAACGAACTACGTTCACAACTTAATTCTAATGAGATTACCTTAAAAAAATGCAGAGAAAATTACAAAAAGTGACTATTTTTTATTTTTAAAACAAAAGGTCGATGAAAATACCAAAATGAAACTTAATAGGAAATGCAGAGGAATTACATAAATTACAAAATGACTTAAGAAAAAAAAAAGACAAAATGCAGATATAATTCCACAAATGACTGTAACACAGAGGAAATGTACAGAGAAAAAACATAGTGACTTAAAAGAAGTGAAAAGATGAACCTTAACATAAAAAACCTAAATAGTAACTCGTGTAAATAACCTTGAAAGAAGAGTTAGCTTGAAAGAATTTAAAATTAATAAAATGTGCCAAGTTGAAGACCAAAATTTAAAAAACAATTAATGACTGTTCGAACGAAATTAAAAATACAATTAGAAAAGTGACGAGTTCGAAGGCAATTAGGTGATAGATTAGGTTTTTTTAAAGAAGATGGATCAGTGGATCAGGAGTCAG
Source organism: Stictocephala bisonia (assembly GCA_035578905.1). Lineage (NCBI taxonomy): Eukaryota > Metazoa > Arthropoda > Insecta > Hemiptera > Membracidae > Stictocephala > Stictocephala bisonia. Next base: position 8,481 of record JAQJVL010010076.1, on the reverse strand, counting down.
ATAACCTGCGCAAAAAACGAACCACTCATGGGAAAATAAACAAGATACACAGGAAAGCAAAAATATAAAAAAAAAATAAAAAAAAAAAAAGAAAATACAAAAAGACAGACAAATCTCAGAAAGTGGACAGCACCCCCCAGTCTTTAAACCCGGCCCATGGTGTGTCCGACACCCTGAAATTAACAGCAATTTGCCTACCAATTCCAAACCAATCCCGAAAAAGGAAAATGTCCTGTGAGGTAACGTATTTTATTACTTATTGTTTTGAGACTGCCGCTGAGCTTCTACAAATATTGTTTTATTGCGGCCTCATTAGACATCCTTCCCCCAAGAGAAGCTGTACCAGTGTTGATGTGCCTTTCACTTCGTGGAGAAATGCTCTGAAGTCGTACTCAAAACCTTCCACCTGCTGAGCGGACAGAGAATTACGAAAGTTGATTAGACGGTTTAAATGCGGTTCGGACATAATACTAACGATGGAACTGGTCTACCATAATCTCAAATAACAGCTCAGGATCGTCACCAGAATCCCAAGTGGTTAGATCTTCAAAGAATTCGAAAGCGGGACATCGCACGATTATGAAGGCGCTTATTTTTTCCCACAGTGGAGACCAAGCTGGTCATACGAGTTAAACGCCTATCCATCAACCCGATTGAAAGGTATCCTTCGATGGGCTTCGGGTTGGCGAGGCACCAGTGCACGGCTGTAAGTTGGCCCAGCCTTAACACGTAAAGAAAAAAAACGAGGCTTCCTACCAAGCCTTAGAGTATTGAGGCCAGTAAAGCAACAATTCCGTCCGGGAGGCCATCACGTTCCTGCGAGGAGATCAACGCAGTAGGAAGAGCACCTATGAAGATAGAAGACATCTAAGACTATGCTTATGACCCCTCAGGGACCGAAGAAGAGATTCCTGTTCGGGGTGTGGGAAGTTAGCCATCCCGCGAAGGTAAATGCCCCCCAGTGAAAGCCTCTCGGGGCAGAGCAGGAAAACTAAAAAGGGTGATGGAAGGCCAACTGTCAACCCACAACGTGAGGCCCCAGCTAAGAGCATCACATAGCCTCTTTTCAGTCAACCAAGACAGCCTTACATAACATGTAAACGACCAAACCGTTTGCTGGACACTGTCAACGATGAAACGATATTGAATAAATATTTGTCCTTCCTCTAGTGAAATATCTCCACTACCTGACATGAATCTCGACTGACTTCCAGCGTCCGGCGGAAACAGTAGGCCACCTTCGTCATCGTGGTGCAGTCTTGAGCATCGCCATCTGTAGCTGACGATTGAGAGATCACTTCGGCATGACTTGATTACGAAACTTGGCTTACATGAACCCAGAAAGAGTGGACACCATTGGAAGAATTGCTCTTCTCATAGGAAGAAGTTTATCTTCTTGGGTCCTTGATTTTGATAGACCCACTCTACCACCTCAACTCATAAGATCTCAAGCAAAATATCAAACTATTCCGGAAGCCAGAACTAATATGGAACTCAGTTATAACACGAAACTTGACGTGTACTTGTAGCAAAAACACTGAATCAAATCTTCTAAGAATTCCAGTCCGTATAATGAATTTTGAAAGTACCATCCTGTTGCATTGAAACAAGTGGAGACTCCTAGGTAAATGTTCTTCGTTTCTTCGATGCACACTAGAGGAATATCTCTTCAACAGTATATACCGTCCAGAAACATACGGAGTGTAAGAAGATCAGTGCAGGGAATACATTAGGATCAAACGAAGCCAAGTCGCTAGGCAACTAAACAGAGTATCAAAGATGTGTTTGAAACTGCTACGGTCTAAAGGTATGGACAACTGGCGTCAACATAAAATTAGATGTGGGGAACCCTTAGAACCAATGATCCGGCAAATACCTTAGACGACCCTGCAAAGAGAAGAGCAGAGCGAAAAAAATAAATAAAAATAAAGAAAGGCGCAAGATGATGATTGACCCTCCAGCAGCCCATGGACAGCGCCTAACTAGTACAGAAGAAGGATGGACTATCCAGTCTGCGTGATTACCGACTACTGAACAATCCTACGAAGAAAGACATTATCCTTCCCCCATTGACGACACTCTGGATCTCTCGGAGGCTGTAAGTGCTCGCGACCTGACTTGAAGACGGTACGCATAGATACCCGGAGGACAAAGAGAAAACAGCGTTTATCCATAGATGGAAACGGACTTGCATTCACGGTGATCCCTTGACTCTGCAACCTCCACTACCTTCGTAGAGACTCATGAAAATTTGCTACGGACGGGACTGGAAACTGTCCTAGTTATCTGACGACAACATAGCTCTAGGGAAGACCTTTAACGACCATCTTCAGAATCTGAAAAGTTTTTTAAAGGCTTCGTTGTCCAACCTAATTAACCTAAAAATTGAAGTCTTATCAAATAAGTTAACTATCTGACACGTAGTTCATCCAAGGAGTGACTGTGTACCCGAAAGATTACACCGTGAAAGTGACTGTCCGCACGTAACAAACATAGGTAGATTTTTCTACTGTGCACCTACACCCCGCGCTTCGCAAGGCTGATGCTGATATGCTAACCTCTGACCAAGCTCCCTGAATAACACTAAGTTTATGACCCGGACTAGTGAGCTTGTAGACACTTAAATCTTCCTTTGCACCTCCAATCTTAGGTTCCCAAGTTTGGAGAAAGTTCATTTGACACTGACCCACGATGGGGTATAGCAGTTCCCTCCCAATTCAGACGACCCCATGATGCGTAAACTTACTTCACAGAACGCTATCCAAACAGAAGGAATTATTGCGTCACCAGAAAAAGCGACTTGCAGTCGTAATCATTAGGAGCACTTTCAGCAAGTACCACCTCTATGGAACACCTTTCAATTTAAAGACCGACCATCTCCTGACTTGGGCTAATGAACTTCGAAACCTGGATGACAGACACTTCGATTGGAGGCAGCGTCTTCAAAATACATACCTCTGAACACCGACGAGGAGAAACCATTCCAATGCCGACGCCCTTCTCCCGACCTTGCCCAGAGGTTGTATCACTGCTCCAAGGTAAAAAAGGAATCCGTCCGTGGAAGTGCGTGTGTCTTCTTTACCATAGTGATGGACCGAGAACTCCGGTAAAGAGCAGCTTGAGGATATGCGGTTGACCCACTGCTGCAGAATAAATCGGGCTCGTCCTAGCTAGACATTGCAGCTAGAACCTGTTATACGAGCTAACTGGCACAGTGACTCAAGAAGGTTAAGAACGATGCTTATAAAGAATCTGAGGCCCTAATTAGGAAAAATTTGAACAGGGTTTGCTCCCCAAATAACAAGAAAGGAAGTGCTGGGAGAGCCACAATGAGCATCTGACACTTAGTGTCAACAGAACGTGGACAAGCTACTCACGTTCTACAGTTGAACTTGCGAGGTCTGATGTAGAAAGTGGTGCCGCCAAATTGATTTCTGTACTGAACCGAGGCCACAAACAAAAGTCGACAGATCAACATACAACTTGGCAACCCTCGAAATCGCCATCGACATCGCCGTCCATGTCCCTGTCAATGCAGGAAATAAATATCTCCGTGCCATACACTTTACGAAATGACAAATATCCCCCCACGCCATACCAAATCAAAGAAGCCAACCGTGGCTGGTCTTTGAACAATTCATCGTCGTAAGGAGTCCACGTGAAGCTGCACAGCGACCAAGGACGAACTTCGATCCTTGTGATAGAGGTGCTTCACCGTCCTCAGTGCACAATACACGAACCACTGCGCAGCATCACGCAATCCTGATGATTCAAAACATAAAGAACTAGTTACACCTCAAAATTGTTCCACCCAATCAGCGATTGGGAACGAAGTGCCCATATTCCTCTCTACAATCTACGTCCACAACTACGTTTTCACCACGAGAGATCTCGGAAGACTCGGCTGCCTAGTGACCTCATGTTCGGCCTGCCACCTGACGCAAAGCAGCCCGCAACGGACTACGCCTGCTAGCTCGTCGACCACCTACACGACACTCACGAGTTCACTCGTCAGCACCTAAAAATGGCCAGTGACAAAATGAAAGCTCGCTACGACCGGCAAGCCAATTCGACTGGATTCCAGGTGAACGACCTGGTGGTGGCTCTACAGTCCCCTCCGGAAAAAGGGGAGATGCCCGAAATTTCAACAGGATTGGTAAGGACCTTATCGGGTAGTGACACGAATCAACGATGTGGTCTACAGGATTCAAAGACACCCAAGAGGCAAGATGCTTGTGGTCCACCTTGATCGCCTAGCACCGTACCATGGAGCGGAAGCTGATCGGGACGATCAGCCTTAAGGGGGGGGGGCAGTGTGACATCTAGAGTGGCCTCTATCCTGGGAACCAGTGATGCGGAAGTAATGGATGGGTCCACTGACCACCTGCCCTGCTTGTTTACAACCTTTGGGGCACAATGGCTTACGCATGAACGCCCCTTTACCTCTTCACTGGACTTCTAGAATCTTCTGGGTTGACGAGCCAGCTCTGTCATGGAACTTCGACGCAGGGGAATTCAAGAAGCTTCTAGATGGAGACCTGCAGGTGATATATACGGCCCGGATACCAGAGTCAGTCAGTCATTCAGTCAATCAGTCAGTCAGTCAGTCAGTGAGTCTAGAGCCTACAGCCCGGGTGTTTGCAGCGACAGTGAGCGAGTTCTACAGTGCGAGTGAAGTGTCCGAGTATAGTGAAGTGGTCTACGGAGAAGTTACCGGTGAGTGGTTCGTTGTGGGGATCAACGAAGGAGCAGTTGCGGTACTTGTGGACGACTTCTGAAAGGACACTGAAGAAACTGTGAGTGAACTGTTAGCTTTGGACTGTAGGTAGCAGGGAATCTAGTAAAGGTCATTTAGTAGTCAGTAATTGTAAATAATAGTAGGGAATCTAGTAGAGTCACTTTATAGTTAGTAATTGTAAATAATAGTAGAGAATCTAGGAAAGCCACTTTATAGAGCTAGGAATTGTAATTAAAAGAAAGGAATTTAGTAAAGTCACTTTGCAATTAGTAGTTGTAATTATTGATGCCATCTAAGATTGTAAATATAAATTAGTTTAACTGTAACAGTAGGCCTAATAGTAAATTGTACTTTTCACAATAGTTAAAGTTAAGGAATTAATCCATTTAAATATAATACGTTAACTTTATATATTCAATAAATTTAGTAATTGTTTAGTATATCGTGTTGCTTAATTGTAAAACCCACATAGTGATTAATTATTTATAAATTAGGACAAATTAAAACGTCACAATACGAAAATAATTACTTAATAAGATTATTAAGAACCCATGTACCAAATGTTATCCAAATGTTAGTGATATACATATCTTAAATAATAATGACAAAGGCACATTATTTACATAATAACAATTAATATTATACAAACTTACATAAGCAAATTTTAAAATATACATAATGTAGATTTTACAAGTTTGCTGCGAATAGGGGGGCATCGATGCGAAAATAATTACTTAATAAGATTATTAAGAACCCATGTACCAAATGTTATCCAAATGTTAGTAAATAGAACAAGTAATCAAAGTTTTACCAATTTCCCGTAAGAAAATTATAGGATAACCTGCATACGGTAGTGAGTTTATCAAAACATAAAATGTTATATTACTTAGGGAATTATTGTAAATAATAAAAGTTTAATTTCTTCACAACCACTTAATCAAGATAATAATTCAAGATACTAATTTAATTGTTTTTCCGCCCTCTTTTCAAAATCACTGAAGGATACTAATGGTTTTGATTTATTTTTTCATACATATAAATATATACATTTTTCTAGCTTGGGAAAAGTTAGGAAAACCTGAATTTTTTAACCTTTAGGTCCTCATAACTTTTGAAAAAAATCTGTTCATACCTGATTACACCAGAGGTGACACTCCCAAGTCGGGATCGTCATCACTGTCATCCGAGTTACCAGGTGCCAAAGTAATAATTAATTCTTGGACACTAATGTCATCAAGTCCTTATTCTTTCTAATCGGCCTCAATTTCTTTTTCGACGTGCTGTACACAACTTCTCCAGTTATCCGGGGTGAAAGAGTTCACTGCTTCCATGAACAAATTTTGAATATCGTTCAGCTTGAAGGTTGTGTTTCGTGCAGCAACAAACCGTTTCAGATTAGCCCATACGAGTTCAATCGGATTGTAGTTGCAGTGGTATGGTGGAAGTCGTACGACTTTGAACCCAAGCTGAGAGGCTTTCTTGTCGATCTCGTAACTTGTGACTTGAGGCTTGTGTAGCTTTATCAGGTTATATAACTCGTGCTTCCGCAAGTCAGGAGAAAAGGAGATATTGCGCGTTTTCAGCCATTCTTCCATTTCACACTTCTTTGAGGCCGATGTTGACACTTTATTTGCTATTCGAGAGTGATATGATGCATTATCCATCACAATATGGATGTGAATGAAAACACAGTGGCTATTTAATTTACCACGATGTTACTGTGGCCAACACTCACTTTGAACTGAAAACTACCCTCACCCCTAGAAACTCGTAAGCAGTTGATTAAGCATTTTTCAGAAATAGATTAGCTACCATGAGTCAGACTTCCGCTGCGAAAGTCCAATGTTCCAAGTGGTAGTACCGTTATAATGCAAAATACAGATTTTTCTCATGAAACTGGATTGTTACCTTGTACGCCTTGTAACCTTGTAAGCTTTGTTCAAAAATTATTTTATTAGAATTGTTGTCAATTCCAATGTAATTTAATCGTCATATCGTTACACAAAACCAACTATACTGTTACTATACAAATAAACAGACCACCTCAATATTGTTCAATTTTTATCGAGTTTTATATCGTTAATCTTATTTTTTTATGTACTTTTCAAATATTTGATAAAAATTCAAAAATTGTGATCCGGGAAAAAAGTTAGTTCACCTAGTGGGGATGCCAGTAAGTGACTCATTAAGGAAACAGCCGCAGGCAGCTGCAAGTGCTGGGGGGTGTCCCGGGCCAGTCCCAGGTAGCCGAGGGTCCAGGAGACAGGTTCTATCATACAAACTATAGTGCGCTGAATGGATGTTGAGTTGTTAGTTTCCCAGTTCACCGTGCAGATGGTAGTGACAGCACCGTTGTTAATCCTTCCCCATACCCCTCCCCCCAAATCCTCAAGGATAAAGGTCGTAATTATTACTACAGGTTTACAGATATGTTGAATATATATAGTTAATATATTTCTAACTACCATTGAGATGTTCACTGCGGCCACAAGAAAGCGACCTCTGTTTTTTCTCTGTGATAATACTAACTACTTGATATCAAACGTTTTTCCCAAACCAAAATCTTTAACCATGACACTGATACTATCTACGTTTAACATTAATGATCAAAACTGCACAATTTTTAAAAATATTTCCTTATTATAAACAATATTTTGGTAATTTCGCAACAAAAAGATTAGACGTGGCTAATAATTGCGTGATTTTGTGCACGTGCTTAAACCGGAAGGGACATCACGTCGTGGAAGAATCCGAAGTGACTTCTCTTGTATTTGGGACTTGCTAATAGGCTTATAGATCTTCGTGGTCGTCCCTGAAGGTTTCCTCACCAAGATGTCTGAACACATAATAATCATCAACTGATTGATTGGAGGATAATCTGTCTCATCTTAAGCCGACCCTTGACTAATAGTATTCGATTAATATAACCTAAGAGCCAGTTTCTAGAAATTCTAGTTATTTACTGTATTTGGCAGTATCGACAAAAAGTCGATATTAAGCAGTTAATTTTAGAACTGAAAAAGCAGTTATTTAAATAATTACTCTCACAGTTCCAAAGTTAAATGGTTTTGTATTGAAAGACATTATTATATATTTAATCATTTTCATGATTTTCCTTAGTTCTTAGAGATAAATCTTGTACACTTACTGATGTGTGGAGCTTAGTGATCAGAAGTTCAACAATACATTCCGGGACTAAATTCTCCTCTTAGCTCGTATTATGTATTAAATTGATTGTTGTCCTCAAAACGTAACCTCATAATGTGGATAACGTTTTCTAAAGTACTTCAACTCAGTATAAAATACCTCACTGCTATTGTTATGTATGTAAGGAATATGTATCATTCCTTAAAGGAGTTCTGGAGGTATTGCCTTACAGAGTTGATCCATCTGTCGTAAGTTAGGTCTATAGAATTTCGGAGTTCTGGCAGTCAGAATTCTTTGACTGCTGGAGATCACTGTTTATCAAAAATGATACAGTGACCATCTTAGTTTCAGGAAAATGGTGATTTAAATTACAGTAGCATATATATTTATCAAGTAGATAGTATTCTCTAAAATAAAAATTTTTCAAATATAGGTTGAATGTTCATATAACCAGCCAAGTGCGGTTTGTGAAACGATCTTCGAGAATATTATTTGACGGCAAGTTGAGTCAACAGTTCAGAGTTTATTTCGGTCTATTACCCGTGGGGAATTTTTAAATTATCCACAAACGTGTTAGGGGCAAAATTCAAACCCAC
>JAQJVL010010075.1:0-13690 GCA_035578905.1 Stictocephala bisonia | reverse complement strand
TATTATTTAACAATCAATATACAGCATTTTTGTGTCACCAGGTTGCATATAACTTATCAGTAAGGTCCATTTGTAGAGAAGAAAAATTACAAATTATTTAAATATACACACATGTCCTGACAGGAAATAGATTGTTACTTTGAAATATTCAACTATAAAGCGATTGTGGTTTATGGCAGGCTCAAACATGCAGTCGAATTTTTGGTAGCTTGAGGCTAAATGGCAGTATAAAGCCTATGACTAAAAAAATACTAAAGTCAGTTTATATACATATAAACTCTTTTTTGAATATAATAGAAATAATCCATAAAAACAAAAAATATAAAGAAAAGGTTTTGTACCATTTCAAAAATAACATTTAAAATAAACAAAATAAAACTTTCAAACAAATGTTCCGTTAATTGATTAAACTGACAGTAATTGAATAGAATTGTGCTTTTATTCAGCCGTTAAATTAAAAATAATATTGGTATGGTAATATAAATGCACAAGAGAGCTTGATATCTATGTTAATGTTAAACCTTGTCATGCAATGTTAATAGGTTAATTAAAATAATAATGCTACTCATTGGAATGCTACTCAACATGAATGTGGCAGTTCTATATTGTTTAAAAAATGTTCGTCACATTTAAAGCTAATACTTAAATTAACACAACATTTAATTCATCTCGAGATCTTCAAAGTGGAAGATTTTGCACATTTTATAACATTTTTTTTTAATTTTTTAATGCTTTAAATTAATTAATAACAGTAATTGATAAGGTTCATTGTAATAAAGCTTAAATCAACAGTTTGGGTCATGTGGATAATTTACGGATACATCACTTAGTAAAATGTCTTTACAAATAATTTTATGAACAATTTGCAACAAGACATACAACTATTATCAAACTAAGAACTGTCATCAAATAACTTACTACAAAATCTATTTGGATTATTTTAGATTTATAATTTTTATTTTCTACTTGAAACTACCCCCCAGTTAGCTTTAAAAACATTATAACTTGTTGATTACATTATTAAATATCTTGAATATTAACCTACCTATATTGTTCAAGAGGAATATCTTCTCCTTTAATTGATTTAACAGTAAAATCATATACAGAAGATGCATTTTTCCAGTCTTTGTCTGTCATAGTTTTAGCAAAATGTTACGAAACCTAAAAGAAAATTAAATAAAAGATAAATATTATACTCATTCAAAATTGTATACAATTATAGTACTGTATATGATAGGTAAAACATCATGTTTTGAAAAACACTAGGTTTAAGTGTATGTTATAATTTGTAGGTGAAGTAATCTATTATCAAGTGGTTTTTCCTGTACAAATATGTATTTTATAGCAATAAATTCTGATTCTCAAACTCAAAATACATGATATACAAAATTATTCTCATTTAACTAAGATATTATAAAAATATCAAACACTTGAATAATAGCCTACTTCAAACAAATAATATTATGACATAGGCTACATGATTCAGTCAATCTGTCCCAAAAGAAGAAACAACACGATGACGTGTTTCAGATTGAGAAATCTATCTTCAAGTCCCCTGTTGATTCACTCTTATGCGAAGATTACTAAATACATATAAGTTTATTAAAAAATGAAATGACATGCCAGCAAGCACCGATACTGGTCCTATGATCAAGGGACTGACTGAAAAACATTTTTGTTTTGTTTTATTTTTATGCTGAAAACAAAAATATTTAACTTAGGTCTAATTAGTGTTTATAAAAAAATACCTTTTTCATAAATCTAACATAAACAATCTTAACATATCTTAAAAAAGAATGTTTAGACATGCATTAAATTCATGTGCCGGGCCTTCCTGCCAGCCATCTTCCAAGTAAAAATGTCTAACATATCTCTAGAAATAACTATCGCAAAGCAAAATAGTTTTTATATTAATTTATTCTCAGCATAAAAAACACATCAAACTAAAAAAAAATCATTGAAAAATCAGTACCTAGCATATATAAGAACAAAGCTCTATTCGATTTTTTGCTGACAACTGTTTGTAAACGACATAAAAGTTTCTAGGGCAGATATAAGCCTTTTTGCCGATGATACAGCTGTGTCAATTATTGAGCCCTTTTGGGTCAAAGTCTTACGATTGAAATGAATTGTTTGCTTCAGTGGTTTAGTTCAAACAAATTTGTGGTTAACATGGAAAAAACTAGTATTTAAAATTTTTCTATTACCAAAAAGGAGAGTGACCATGGAATGCATGCTTTAGGAAATTCTTTAATATGCCCTGTAAAATCTGTCAAGTACTTAGTGTTGCTTATAGATGATGACTTGCGCTTTAATAGCCATGTAAATAGAGTAGCAAGCTTGGTGAGCTCAGGAACTTTTGCACTAAGAGTTCTATCATCGCAGCTTGAGTCTTGTCATCTCCTGACAGCTTATTATGGGATAGTTTATCCACACCTCTCTTATGGAATATCTATTTGGGGCTCTCAAACCAGTAGAACTAAACAACTATTCAAACTTCAGAAGAGAGCCGTAAGGATCATCTTCAAACTAAGAAGAACCGATTCATGCAGAGAATGGTTTAAAAACCACAATATTTTAACACTTCCATCCATTTATATATATCAAACACTAAGTTTTGTCATAAATAACCCTGACCTTTTCAGAATGGTACCATCTCAATGCTCCAATAGCTTCAACCTCCGAAGTAAAACAAATCTACCAATACCTAAACACCGGACCTCCTTTTTTAAAAAACATTTATTAATGAATGGTATTAAATTATTTAATTCTCTGCCAGCCCCACTAAAAATTAAAATGGATGCAAAACCTTTTAAAACCAGACTTAAAGGCTTACTTTTGAGTGAAGCATATTATAATATAAATGAGTTTCTGCAAAGTAATTAATAGTTAATGTTGTAATTATAATTCTAGGAATATATATATGTGTGTGTGTGTGTATTCTATGTACAGTATTGTTCACTAGAATAATTGACTCCTGCCCATGTACTAATTGTATTATATGGCAATAAAGTTTGATTGATTGATTGATCATACGAGATATAGGCCGACAGTATTACTAAGAAACAAGAATGTAATACAAGATGGCGCCGAGTGGTTTGGACGTAGATAATAATAATAATAATAAAAAACTTTATATATTCCTCAAAAAATATATAAAAACATTATACATAAATTATAAAAGAATTTCTAGCCACTGTTTCCAGTAATCGTGGCTAGCTCAACATTCTTGTTAACAAAACAAAGACAGTCAAAATTTATCCAGAGATTATCAAGCGGTCCGCCACAGTGTGCACAGTCCAAGGTTGACGTTTCCTGTCAACTACTTAATAGGCTAGAATGTGTACAGTATTTGGGCTTACATATTATTAATTAGCTATTTAATATTAATTTTGTAAACTTGTTACTTAGGCTAATACTGTAAATAAATGATCAATTTGGGTCAGCTCCGTTAAAAAGTAAAATTGTATTAGATATTAAGTGTTTAAAATGTTGTAAATTAGTTTGAAATGGTATACTCTGCAATAATTGTAATAAGTGGTGCCATTTTCGTTGTGCTGGAATAAGTGAAGATGAAATCCCAGACGAAGAATCTGAATGGTGTTGTAAAGGTTGTGAAGACTCTAGCCAACATAACTTCCAAGGCAAGATCAGGGAAATGGCAGTGTATGATGTACACCAAGAATTGCAAAATCTTACCGAAATAATTAGAGTGTTGCAGAATGACATTGAACTTTTAAAAGTAGAAAACAAATCCCTTAAAATCAATTAGATCAGAGAAAGTGAGGTTGGAGTAAGATCTGAACATGTTACAATGATGTTAGTGATGTAGGTCTTAAATCTCTCACGGACTTGCCACCAAACTACTTATCTAAATCAGTCCTTTTTCCAATGAAAGAGGTTGGGAATCTGTCTCGGCCTCAGGTAGTACTAGATATTCCAAAAGAGGTTGTGATAACAGTGTTATTTCTAATACTAGCTCTGAATGGAAAATAATTAGGTCTAAAAAGACGCTCGATGCCAAGTTAAATTTGAGGATGATTTCCCCCTTTAGTCAATAGATATAGTGTATTATGAACATATGTGAATCTAACACAATTTTTCAGCCGGACCTTGATCACATCAGTAGGCCTAAACATTAAAAATCAACTGGGTCTAAGTCTAGATTACCAAGAGAAGTTGTATCAAACGTGACTATTTACTCTGACAGCCAAGGTAGGCATGTTCCTTCTACACTTGCAAGCAGGTCACAAAAATGTTCTTACAACATATCAGGTTATGTTAAACCTGCAGCAAAGTTTGAAGAGGCAATCAAATGCAGTCTGTCTACAACATCTAAGAATGGACCAGATGATTTTATAATTTATCTGGCAGGAACTAATGATGTAGCCCACAACAAAGTGGTTGGTCTTTTAAAATTGCTGAGGATGAGACTTCAGGAGCTGTGCACAACCAATGTGATAGAGTTCTCTGTGCCCCATCGATTTGATCTTCCCTTGTGGTCAATTGTGAATAAGGAGGTTGAACTAAACAATGCCAGAATCAAATCATTGTATATGAAATTAAAAAAAAATTATTTATATTGATATTAGTAACATATGTTGTAGATTTCACACCAATCATGGTCTCCACTTAAATAAACTTATTTGTAGTTGATAAGATAGATGAAACCGTATGTAAGGTGTTACAAGATAGGCATTACAAATCTGAATCACCTATTCTTCTAGTATATTACAATGACCAGCAATCGGTTACATCTAACAAGGATGGGATTGGGCTTGGTATTTTTTAGGCCATTAGCCTATAAGCCTAGTGAGTTACCATTTAGAGCTCTTCAAAAAAAGGGTGTTTTTAATTTATTTGTTTGGAATGTTCAAGGTCTCTGTAATAAGATAGATTATTTAAATATGCTATGCTCAAATTACAATGATAGTGTTATTACTAAATATTGCTGAGCATTGGATGAAGGCTGCTGATTCCTCATTACTCGCATTGCCCTTTTTACAGCAGACCTACTAAAAATCATGGGGGTTCTGTAATATTTGTAAAGAATAATATCGATTTTCTTGAATTGACCAATGTTAGAGATGCCTCAGTTGAAATGGTCTATGAAGCAACTGCTGTAGAATTAATGAAAGAAAAATTTTTATTATCTCTGTATATAAAACCTATAACGATAACTATTTGTATTCTAGAATGTCTGTACAGTATATGTTGTTTAGCATTTAACCCTCCAGAGGGCGCACGTCGGTCTTTTAGACCGAAACTCACGATTTTCGTCATTACTGAAAAAAGAAAGCAAGCGGAGACTTGTCAGGGATACTTGTCAGGGAGGGGATGAGCTACAAAATGGTGGTGGTCGGGAGGAGTTAGTTCTTATCTGACCGGCACAGTGATAACAACAGCGGGAGTTCGGTCATTTCCACCGAAGCGCCCAACGACGTCTTTGTACGCGATCGGTCGTACAATACCACTGTACATATATGGGAGGGTGAGTGGGTCAATACCAATGTACGTGTATGGGTGGGAGGGTGGGTCAATACCACAGCACGTGTATGGGAGGGAGGGTGGGTCAATACCACTGTACTTGAATGGAAGGATGAGTTGGTCAATACCACTGTACATGTATGGGTGGGCTGGTGGGTCAGTACCACTGTACGTATATGGGTGGGCGGGTGGGTCAGTACCACCGTACGTATATGGGTGGACGGGTGGGTCAGTACCACTGTACGTATATGGGTGGGTTAGTGGGTCAGTACCACTGTACATCAATATCACCGTACACATATGGGTGAGCGGGTGGGTCAATACCTCCTCCGTACGTGTATGGGTGAGTGGATGGGTCAATACCCGTACGCGTCTTTGTGTGGCTTGTGCTGGGAATGACGTAGAAGAAAGTGTAGATGATCAAGCCTAAGATCTGTGACAGTAGAATCTTTTTATCAAGAATCGTTTTATCTTTTTAGTTACATAAACTTATTTTGTATTTTTTTAGGGTAAGCTATGTTTTTATGTCAATAAACATTTCAGATACTATGTAATGTACTTATTTACCTTCATTTCCATCAAATCTCTGTTCTTTTTTAATAAAAAGTTAATTCAGTTGAAAACACCGATGCGCCCATTCGTGTCTCTAAAACCCATGCACCCTCTGGAGGGTTAAGCTAAATTTTAGACTAGTAGTATGAGGTGATTTCAATGTAAATTTTAGGCCTAGCACTGATGATGTTTTTAGACATGATCTCCAAAACTTGTTTAATTGTTTTGGAATTAATATTAGCACTACAGATGTTACCAGGCCAATTTCTAGCAAATGTATTAATGTTGAAACATACAAAATACCAAAGGGTCCTCTGAGGTCATTCACTCTGATGTCTCTGATCATAATGCCATAATTTTAGTTTAGTTAATGATGTCCATTTGTCTCATGTAAATCCACCTAAGTTAATCTTATTGTTCTAGCCATTTTGTATATTGAATTATTTTAATGTATGCAGTTTCTATATGCCCTGCCAATCTTGACTTTATTATCACGAGTGGGTAGAATCAGGTCTATATTTTCTGGGTAAACACTTCTTATTCCACAGGACTAACATTTTATACAGATAAAATTAATATCTAAATTTTTGAAAACGTTATTTATCGATCCTATATCCATTATTTGTTCTGATTTTTTCATCGTTTATTTTAAATTAAATGTAATTTGTCATGCTGAACACGAATTTGAAACCTAAACGTCTACGAAATATATCTTGTGATAACACGGAAAAACTATGTTCACGGCAACATAGTTGCCAATGGTAACCATGTAGGCCTACATATTATTAATAAGAGCTATGACTAGCCTAATAAAACAAATTTGCATATATTCCTACTGGAGGGAAGGACAGGAGGCCTGGCACCCGAATTTGACGGAAATTACAAATTTTTTTTGAGTAAATGAACTATTAGAATTATTTATTATTATTATTATTCATGTCTAAGACGCTGATCGTAAAATGAGAAAATATGAGGGGTAAATGAGTGTAGATTAACGAGTGTAGTCATTGTTACTATCTGAGTTCGACTTAGCTCAGAAAGGACTATTTATTAATAGCCCAATAGCTAGGGCAACTATGGGACCTACAGCTTTACGTGGAATCCAGACCACGTAGTGTTGGTCTGATTTTCAACTAACTGGCAAGTCTGACACTCAGTTCTCTACCCTACACAACTTGAACCTTGACCAACATCCAACATGGACACCCCATACTTCTCTAGTAGTGTCCACGTCGATGGCAACCATTGAGCGGACGCCATATCGGTATTAAGAGGACCGAGCATGGACCCTAGCGCCTACATTCTCCCAAACACATTTTAAGTGTTAGAGGTAAAGTTAGGTTATGTTTGGTTTGGTGGGTAAAAAGTGTATTTTTCGGGCTGAAAACTGAATTTTATTGAAAAACCAATTAAATATTCGTGATAAGCATTAAAAACCAAGTGAAATAAAATTGATGTTTTTTAAAAAGTTTGTTTTTACACTATCACGTAAAAACTATATTTTTTAGTAAACAACAAGTTTTCCGCGCCTGAAATAAGCATAGTTACTGATCACTCTTCTCAACGGAAAAGCCAGAAAAATTACAAAAATGAGGAAAAAATGTTACGTAACTATGGCGTTGCAGGCACTCAAATTATGTTGTGATTAAGAAACTAATAAGCATGTTAGCACCAGGATTGTGCCAGTTTTAGTAAAGTTATGTTTTACTACGATACAATTAGGTTGGGTATAGATAAGTTAGGTTTGGATTTGAAGCGTTAGGTAGGTTACTTTCTGTAATGTGAGGCTACTTTAATAGATTAAATAACCTAATATAATTAAAAAAATAACAACATTACCGAACCAATAATAATAAAAACAACACGATTTAATATAACATTACCAAGGCCTACTGAAACCGGCACATTTCCTGTGCTAACACACTTAATAACAGTTTGGTTGCAAAACCCTCACTATATTCATGGCCAGGATGAAATTTCGCGCTCTTTAAGAACCCACAACTATATACGAAATTATAATAACCAGTTTTGCCTCTTTTTCATAATTTTTGCGGAGAAAATTAACAATCATATTCTTGTTTCTGTGCTATGAAAAGTACTATAAGCAAATATATCACAAAAAAAATATAGTAATTATGCATTTCTTGACACCTCTGAAAATACGATTTCATGTTAAAAAAGTGGTGAAAAATGAGTTTATATCTCTTGAGGAGTTTGATTTCATCCACGGAAAACTCCTTTTTTACCGAAAATCGGAAAACTATTTTTTATCTAATAGCCTAGCCTAATGAAAAAAACCACCTTTTCAAAAATCATTATTTTTCTACAATTTTTTTCATTTCTTGTGTTTTTTTATGCTGAACACAAATACAGGGTGTCTTAAAAGTCCCCCCCCCCTATTAACTTTCTTATGAATACAGATAAAGTGATTTACTTCTGGGAATGTTTATATGACCAACTAAGGAGTTTTTTTATGTATGCACATTTTTTACACCCCCTCTCAAAAGGGGGTAGTTTGGGGGTAAGTCAAGATTTTTAAATAGAAACCCCTATCAAATGACACATCATTTTAAAGGTAATATTAAAAGAAGAAGAGTGGCGGAAATTAGAGGTCTCTAACATTAGTCTATCAAATTTGGTGGCAGTTTTAAGTTGGAATTATTTCATAAAACCCCCTAAGTAATTTTAGAACGGGAAAAATGGTCAAAATGCTCTCACCTCAATTTCACTCAGATGAGATGCTCGAAATGGCTGCCATGAACTTCTTGACAGTAAAAAAGCCTGGATTGAAAACCACGTCTCACATTTTGTAAGATTTCAGGCGTGATAAGGTGGCAGGCCTCTTCGATTCTTGTCCTTAATTCATCGAGGTTTGCGGGCTTTGTGTCGTAAACTTTACTTTTGAGGAAACCCCAAAAGAAAAAATCCAGAGGTGAAAGGTCAGGTGAACTCTACCAAAGTGTTCACATTGGTAGAGTTCACAAAGGGCACTTTGGTAGACGGCCACTCTACCAAAGTGTCACGTCGACCTATCCATCTATCGGGAAACGTTTGGTCTAGGAATGTCCGGACAAGCATATTGTAATGTGGAGGAGCACCATCTTGCTGAAATACAGGCTCATAAGTACCTTGTACTACCTCATTTATTGCTGGGACAATGCTGTTCCGTAACATGTCCAAGTATTTAACGCCAGTTAAATTACCATCAATAAAGAATGGCCCAATAACAGAGTTTCCCAAAATTCCAGCCCATACATTTAATTTTTGTGGCTGTTGCGTATGGGCTTCAACCATCCAGTGGGGGTTACTGTTTGCCCAATAACGGCAGTTGTGCCGATTGACTGTCCCATGCAAAGAGAATGATGCTTCATCACTAAAACATATCTGTGATATTAAATTATTATTCTCTTCAATCTTCTGCAACATTTGCTCACAAAACTGAAGTCTTCGGTCAGGGTCGTCTTCATTTAATTCTTGATTTAACTGTACTTTGTACGGGTGGAACTTGTGACGCTTTAACACTTTGTGAACAGTATCTTTTGAAATTCCAACATCAAGGGCAGTGGACCGCAGAGATTCATGTGGGTTTGCAGCATAATTTGCTAAAACTTGAATTTGGATCTCTTCTGTCGCAATGGCAGGGCACCCTGATCGTGGTGCATCTTTGAAACTAAAGTTTGTTGAGAATTTGTTTACTAAACGTCTAATGTATGCCCTGTCTACTGGTCTATCCGGATAGGCAGCATTAAATAAACGAACTGCTTCATGAACATTTCTCCTAGCTTCCCCCATAGAACAATATCATCTCTACTTTATCTTCATTTGACCGAGCCATTTTTATTAAATACGAATAAAAAGAAATTTAACACAGTAACTGAACTGAAAGGATTTTAGGATTCGAGAAGGAAGCTGAATGTATGGATTTACATCCATACCATACCAAATTATATTTGATCATTAATTTTCAAATTAAGTTCTTCGTGTAACACAACCCAGCCAAACTCCAAATCATCACCACTGACGTCACTAAACAGTTCATCCTTATTAACTTCATCTTCATCTAACTCAGGTATTTCCGAAATCATCACTGACGTGGTTCAATCAACACTCCCCCCCCTGCGTTCCTAAAATATATTTAGCTCAATCATTTCAAAAGTTAACGCTGAGATGATTCAAAAAACCCTTTAAATACATAATAATCAATTTCTCCTGACCAAACAACCCACCCTTACACATACAGTGGTACTGATCCACCCGCCCACCCACCCTTACACATACAGTGGTACTGATCCACCCACCTACCATTTTACACATACAGTGGTACTGATCCACCCACCCACCCTTACACATACAGTAGGTACACGTACTAACTAGTAACCTAATAAGAGATAAGGAAGGAGCCACTGGTATTCCCAGGTTGCCCTACTGGACTTTGGTCAGACAAACCAAATAAATGCTATGTTATTTGTGGTTTTTGGTGCTTGTTGATTCTTGTAATAACTTGTTTTACGATTAGGTGTCATCAGTTTTCAAAACTAACTGGTGGGTGATGTTTTGTCTGCCTTACAACAATTTTAAATGTAACATAAGCTGCGGGGGTTTTATGAAATAATTCCAACTTTAAACTGCCACCAAATTTGATAGACTAATGTTAGAGACCTCTAATTTCCGCCATTCTTCTTCTTTTAATATTACCTTTAAAATGATGTGTCATTTGATAGGGGTTTCTATTTAAAAATCTTGACTTACCCCCAAACTACCCCCTTTTGAGAGGGGGTGTAAAAAATGTGCATACATAAAAAACCTCCTTAGTTGGTCATATAAACATTCCCAGAAGTAAATCACTTTATCTGTATTCATAAGAAAGTTAATAGGGGGGGGTGAGACTTTTAAGACACCCTGTATATAACTGGTTTTGTAGTAAAATTATTTTTTCAGCTCGAAAAATGCATTTTACTGACATAACCTAACTTATCCTAACTGTCTATTTTCTCAACAAAAATTCGTAATTTGCGTTAAATTCGCGCGTTTGGCCTCCGTGATGACCTGCCGGCCGTCACTCCGGCGGGAAGATAGGTGAATTCGGTTTTTGTGATGGTAATTATGCACTTTCTTGCCACCAAACAAATTTGGAACATTTTGCTTGAAATGGGTCTAAAATTGGCTGTATTTTCACGAGATATGCTTTTTATTCCGCAGAAATAACGTATTTTACCGAAAAATTCGAAAAAAATTCTTTTTTTTATTTTGATGTGTTTTTTGCGCTGTATACAAATTTGAAAACTATTTTGGTCTATTACAAATATTTCTCGAGAAATAACGGAAAAACTACTGTCGCGGCGGATCGCGATTAGCGGCCATTACGCGATCATTATATACAACAACTATTAATCACAAAAACCGAATTCTCATATATTCCCGCGGGAGTGACGGCCGGCAGGCCGTCACGGAGACCAAACGCCCGAATTTAACGCAAATTACGAATTTTTGTTGAGAAAATAAGACAATTAGGATAAGTTAGGTTATGTTAACAAAAATGCATTTTCGAGCTGAAAAAATAATTGTACTACAAAACCAGTTATATATTTGTGTTCAGCATAAAAAAACACAAGAAATGAAAAAAAATTTGTCGAAAAATAAAGATTTTTAAAAAAGTTGGTATTTTCATTATTAGATAAAAATCTAGTTTTTCGATTTTTCGGTAAAAAACGAGTTTTCCGCGGATGAAATCAAACTCCTCAAAATTCTTAAGGTTGTGACATTGGTTTTTTCAAATGTTTCAGTAAAATACGTTATTTCCGCGGAATAAGAAGCATATCTCATGAAAATACAGTCAATTCTAGACCCATTTCAAGCAAAATTTTCCAAATTTGTTTGGTGGCAAGAAACTTCATAAATACCAAAAATATAAAATAAAAACGACATGCCCTTTTCTATACAATAATCAAATACAAAGTTTTGCACTTGGGTTTTTCGAATTTGTCGTATCTTTCTTGGTGAAAATATCGCTAATTCTTTGCATACCTACATAACACATTAGCTTACCTGATGGATTAGAGATAACTGAATAGAATAACTAGAACAGAACGACTATGACAGGACAGAGCCAGTTTAGTGAAGGTAAATAGAAGATATTGCAAGCAAACGGCAGGTTCCAGATCTAATGTTGTAAAGCTTTTTTTTATAATGGAGAAATATATTATTTCCAATCCAGAGCCAATATGATTATTATTCTTTTTAGTTCCTTCCTGTATGTACTTCTTTTGTTTATTTTTTCTGGGTCTGCTGCTAAAATTAGAAAAAAAGCAGGCCCAAAATACCTCAGATATTTGAAAACAACGCAAAATATCTTCAAAACCAGAATGTTATAGCAGATATGAAGTCTTTACTAAGTCCAATTGAAAGTTGAAAATTATAGTGATCTCTTTCATATATTAACTGAAATGTGCTCAATCGTTTTTAAATAGAAATGTCATTCTAAATTTTCGTAACTTATGTATGAAATTGTTAGTGTTCTCTTTAAAGGTATAATACCCCCATATTGGGGGCTCATTTCTAAAAAGAAGTGACCAAGTAAGGTATTTTAGCGTTTCATTTTCTTCAACGCTTTATATTTAATTCAATAATTTATATTGAATTTTCAAGATGTATGGAAAATTAATTATTTTAGTCTTGCTCTTTTATTATGTTCAGTGAATAAAATCAATGACAGTACAATAATTACATAAAGAAAGTTCAAAATAATATCTCTATAAAAAATGCTGATGCTGTCACGTTGACAATCTTAATAAATGGTTTCAAAGAATTGGCACTAACATACCATATTAAACACTGAAAAATAAAAAATAAACTCTGAAAATTACCAGTTTGATTCCTAAATATGATTGTTTTTTTGCCATATCTAAAAAAATCAAGTCAAGTTAGAGACATGCAGGTTTTACTAAAGTATTTTGAATTGTAATTCACATATTTTCTGAAAATGTAATCAAAATTGTTAGAGCGGTTTTTGATAAAATTCCATTGTTGTATGTTTTTAGTCCATAAAAATGTAAGTTTCAAAAGAAGGAAAACGCTCTGGAGATATTGGCTAAATACACCTTCATACCAAATTTCATAAAATTGACACTTTCGTACCAAATAAGAATTGACACTTCAGTACTGTTTAAACAATCATTACTTTGGGTTGTAGAACACAACATAAAACTGATAGCAATATGAAATACCGGTACAACGTAAAAAAAATAGTTTCAAAATACAGAGTTATTAACAGATTTTCAACAAATTAACCGATTTTCGTTGTATAAAAGTCCGTTCCGGTCCCGACTATCTCGAAAAATCAGACGTTTTTACGGTAGCAATTTCGGGACGGGTATGTCGTTTGAAATAGTATGTCGAATAACGAGGTCTAGTATATTTTCTTTTCTTAAATTAATAGGGAATTTAATGGAAGAATTTAATTCCAGCATACGATGGCTTCTTTTTACACCTTCAACGTGCAATTTTTTTATGTCCTGTTTTTAATGTAAATTTTCATATTTCCGGTTTTTAATTGTTATGTCCAGTTATTTGCACGTCTTTTAATGTACTTTACATATTATATAATCTTTAAAAAAAATGTAAAAGTATAGCCAATTCAAAATAAATAGTAAAA
>JAQJVL010010074.1:0-13692 GCA_035578905.1 Stictocephala bisonia | reverse complement strand
TTCTGCTGCGGTCAGCCAACAACACGGATGTGTTGTTATCAGAGGATGCACTATCACACAGTCTGGAAATAACCGACTTGTACTGGCGTGTACCACACTTGACTGTTTCCGATAGTTACAAAGAAAAACTTTTAAAACTCGTTAATAAAGACACGCCGATTCATCTTCCCCTTAGATCATGGAAGTATCACGAATATCCCACGCTCCCACAAACAAAGATACATAATTGGACTGTAAAAACGTCATCACAGATAGAGAAACCCCGCTATGTGATACTAGCGTTTCAAACTGATAGGAAAAATAACATAAAAAAGAACATGTCAGGTTTTGACCATTGTGATTTCATGGATATCAAGTTATACCTCAATTCAAGTTACTATCCGTACGACAACGTCCGAGGTGACTGGAGTTTATTCTACGACATGTACGCCAAATTTCAGTCTTCATACTACGGTGTTTCCAATTCACCTATCATGGCCTTAGGTACTTTTAAATCGAAATGTCCAATCTTTGTAATTGATTGCTCCAAGCAGAATGATTCAATCAAGTCTGGACCTATCGATGCACGCGTCGAATTTGAATTTAAAAATAATGTACTGGACAAGACTACAGCTTACTGTTTAATAATTCACGATGCACATTTAATGTACAATCTTTTAACAAGTACAGTAAGAACGGTTATGTAATGAAAGGAGGTGGGGAGGGGGGATAGTATTTAGTAATCAAACTAATTTAATTTATTCGGTTGAGAGGATGGAGCCGTCAAGACAAAGCCCACAGCAGGTTGATCATAAACATGTCGACACCGGCTGTAGTGGAGTTTCATGGGTTCAAAGACAATCGCAATAGATTTATCGTTAAAGAATTTGTCGTTGTGGGTCCTTTTGTAAATGTAAATATAGTTTTCAAGTCTCCTTATCCTGAAAGTAAGTTGAATAGTGCTGCTCGGAAAGCTAACAATTGGTGTGAGCGTAAGTTTCACAAAATGCTTTGGGAGGAGGGATGTGTACCTTTTAACCTGTTGACGAGTGCGCACGGCATTTGCCATGCCCTAATGCCAACTGTTAAGGAGTATACGTTTGGCCGGTAATTGACCCTTAGGGAGTAGGAAAAAAAATTAATCAAATAATTGTATACTTATTTATTACATTAGAAATAATAAAAAAAAACATGTTACAGAATGTCAAAAATTTTTAATTACATTTTAAAACTTCATCAGAACCTAAGACATCACCCTCACTAATGTCCCTACCCAGTTCACCTCTAATGTCATCACTTTTTTCAAAAAACTCCATTGTATGTAGTATTTACACACACTTATACAACACCATTTACAACACTAATACATACTAAAAACAATATTTACATAAATAATCGTTATAAGATACAAGAGCGCAAACTAATGTGAAGTGACTGAACGTAACCTACAACCTACGAGTGGAAAGTGCGGTAAAGAGAAAAGCACGGTAAAACGAAGTTAAGGTAAATGACGTAAGAGACCGCCACTAAACGGCTTTGTACAAAATCAATATTAGAACAACCGAAATAGTACAAAAAGACACCACTAGATAGTATACAATGCCATAAATAAAGTTTGTTAACGGTAATGGTAAAAAACGGCAAATGCCGTGGTTACTCATATGGGACCAAACGGCATATGCCGTGCTCACTCATTTACTATAACTTTAGCATACTCGTCAACAGGTTAACTTTAAACTAGTTCATAGTTTATTCAAATCTTTTGATATAGTATATACCAAAGGGTTGGAGAAAAAGCTATTTCTTTCCAAATTTCACGGGAATGTTCAGGAACTCGACGAGTCTTGGACAGTTCCCGACATGTATACGTTTTTACCTTGTTGTTTATCGCAACATGCTAGTGATGGCAAGTGCGCCTTAGTAAGTGCTCAGTTTTACTATAAAAAGTTGGATAAAAATTGTTACTATCGTATCCCTAGCTCTGTGTGAATGTGTGTGCAATAACCGTAACGTCGAGGTGAGGGTGGCCCAAATTCAATAAAAAATCGCCCGACTGTTCTCTAAGGCAGCCGTAAAATGCATAAGTCCTGAGGTGGTCCTGCAACTTGGGGCTGGGCTAATCCCCGTGAGTCCTTGAGTCGCAGTCCGGGCCCTCGTTCGGTACGTGTATTTGGATGTGTGTAACACTCTATGGCTGGCCTAAACTCTGTAAGTCCAGGGTGTGAGTAAGGGATATTTTAGTAACAAGAAAAATAAAAAAAAAATAAAAAAAATAAAAGCCCTTTGTAAGTTTGTGCGTCACATTGAAAGGCTTCTCCAAGTAAAGTGGCGGCTAGACTTATAGGGGATCCAAAAAGTATAAAAAATAAAAAAAACACAAAAATAATACTGGGAGGTAGCAATTTTGTTATGGAGTGGCTATCACCGTAGCTTGCGATGGTTGGGGCAAGTTACAATAAACAACCGTTCTCATGGCTAGTGAGACTAGACCTACTGGGGAAACTCACTATAATAAAAAACGCGCCGAGATCCTACCTCTTGGGTGGTGTGGAAACTGGATCAGAGCACACGCTAGGACAGTAGTTACAAGTTTTGCCACCAGGTGCACTGTGACATTTGTTGTAGTGTATGTATGAAATATTGCGTTTGTTATGGTGTATATTGCCACAGAGTAGCAAGTCCCTGCGCATGCACCACCCGCGCACCGGTGTGGTCGATAGGTGCGCTGCGATCGATCGACGTTGCCGCTAGGGGCGCTGCGATCACGTCAGCCACATAGAGTATATGAAATATTAATTTTATTATAGTGTATGGAATATTAAATTTGTTATAGTGTATATATGAGTAGAGTAACAACGCGCATGCGCGCTCGACCAGCAGACGACGCGTTAGCCATTTATTATAGTGTATTTTATATAGTATAAAGACCGCCATCTTGGATAAAGGAATTTGGAGGGAATTTTTCCACGGGGTGTGAGTTGGCGCGGGAGGGAAAGACGCCATATTGGACAAAAAAAGTTCATTTTATATAGTAGAACATGGAAAAAGTTAGTGTATTTTATGTAGTATAACAAGGTCAACAGTGCATTTTATATAGTATAACATGGAAAAAGTTAGGTTAAGAGTGTATTTTATATAGTATAACAAGGTTAACAGTGCATTTTATATAGTATGATGTGGGAATTTGGAGGGAAATTTGGGAATTTGAGGGAATTTTGAGGTTAGGAAAAGTGAGGTTAGGAAACTTGGCGGGAAACATGGGCGCCGCCATCTTGGAAAAGTCACGTGACCGCTCTCGACCAATCAGAGGCCAGAAAAGTGAGCCTGAAACCCCCATATTTTACCTACTAATACACCAATTAATTTATTAATATTTAATTTTTATTTATTTTTCCAATCTACCATCTGATTTTAAATTTCATGTAAAGCTCAAAGCTATGTCGTCACATGAAGATAATTACAAATTAGAAGGTGACAACCGAGTCAAGGTATTATCTACAATATTTACAACATAGCCAGACGTTTCAATCATACTGTGATGTGGCATCCTTAGTGGTTCTCTGAAACTGAGATCGGCGAATGACCTTCCAGCTTTTAATGTTTTGTGGTGGGGTGTGGACTGGTTTGGCAGGTATGCTGGAGAAGGGGCGATGGCACGATCCACGTGACTTACGGTCATTGGCCGAAGAAAATCAATATGGCTGACGCTTCCATTTTATTTCAGTTTACTTAAAATGGGTTCCCATGTCTTTGGAAGCCATATACTATCATCCTTATTAAAAGTATTTCTTCTTTTAATATGGGCGAAACGTCTGGTTATCTTGTAAATATTGTAGATATTACCTTGACGTGGTTGTCACCGGAAAATGTAGATTCTAGTTATGACACCGGCTGCTTAAGCCTAAGTCCTACGATTAATTACAAATTATTCACATAGTTTTCTTAAACATGAATTTGATAGTCATTGATAAAGTCAAAAATAAAAGTGGGCCTAATATTGACTATTGTGGTACACCATGCTCGAGAAAGACTTGTTAAAGAATAGAAAGAATAGACTAGTGGGAGATGCAATGTGTAGAATTTTACATAAAAATGGTGGTACTGCCATATTTGTAAGAGATTCTATTAAATTTGAGAAAGTGAATATGGCGGAATTCAGCTCAGAATTAGACTTTGAATGTAGCTGTATTAAGTTAACAGAGCATAATGTAATTGTATTAAGTTAACAGAGCATAATGTAATTGTAATGAGCATATATAGATCACCAAATGGTGATGTTCAAAAATTTTTTCAACTTTTTGAAACTGCCGTGAGGAAGGTTACTAGGAATAGGGTGCGGGTGGTTGTGTGTGGTGACTTTAATATTGAAATGGCTAACATTAACAATCGTGCAAGTGTAGATTTTCTTAATCTTTTAAGATCTTTAAACCTGACTTGCACAAATAAGAGTCCTACTCGCATAGATTCCTGTATAGACAACATCTTGGTTAACTTTTCTCATTTAATGTGTGAAATCAAGTTACTACCTGGTTCTATTGCGGATCATGAGCCAATATTTCTCAAATTAAAAGTTTTGCCTATAAATGCAAATTTTGTAAATAAACGAGTCACACACAAAATTTATTTTCGGAAACAAACCGAAGCAATAATTTTGAACTTTGCTGATACTTTGGCTGAGCAAGTTTGGGATGTCTTTTCTGAGTATGAGTTTGGCCATATCAGCTTAGAGAACTTATGTCAGGAGTTCTTTATGAAAATTGTTAACCTATGGCATTTTTGCTCACCTGTTATTGCTAAGTCAAACAAAGCTGAATCTAATATGTTAAGGAAAAAACTAAGTGTAAATTGGTATAGTGACAGTTTAAGGCAAGATAAAAATACAATGATGGCCTATTATGATGTTTATAAAAATCTAAAATTGGTTCAGTCAGAGCATACTCAAGTTGCATATAGAGTGTATATTGGCTTTAAAAAAATTTACAGAGACAATCTTAGTAAGGCAAAAAAAGAGACGTACGAACACTACATCATCAACTCAGTTAATCAGTGCAAAGCTGCCTGGGACATCATTAAGCATGAACAAACTGGTTTTCAGTTAAATGAATTAAAACTTTACCCAGAAGATCTTAATTCATACTTTTTGAACTCTGTACATGAATTGGTGAATCAATTTGATCATAATTCCGATGAAAAAAGTACTGCAATCAACCTCATGAATCCAGATTTACAGAAAACAGGCAACTTTAAATGGTCTAAAATCTTACCAAAGGATGTTATTCAGGTGGTTTCTAAGTTGTTGAATTCAAAATCTATGGATTATTTATGGCTCTCAAATAATATTATTAAAAAGGTTATTCACAAGATTTGTGAACCTCTAACCTATATATTCAATGAATGTTTAAACAAAGGTTATTTTCCTCAGTATTTAAAAGTTTCTAAAGTTATTCCTATTTTCAAAAAAGGTGATAAGAATTTGCCACATAATTATCGTCCGGTTTCAATTGTTCCTATTTTTTCAAAAATATTTGAATCTTTAATTCTTAATCAGGTTAATACATTTTTTGAATCCCACAATCTACTAACTGATTGTCAGTTTGGATTCAGGAGGAATAGATCCACTACTCAAGCGGTGCAACGGGTTGTGGAGGGTGCATTGATGGCTTTTGAGAGAGGGGAGTCTGTCTCAGTGCTCATGTTTGATCTATCCAAGGCGTTTGATTGTATACCATTTGATATTTTGATTAGCAAACTTGAGTTTTATGGTATCATAGGTAAACAGTTGGACGTTTTTAAGTCATACCTAACTAATAGACAACAATTTGTTAACATTAAAGGTGAGTGTTCTTCACTTAGAGAGGTCAAGACAGGTGTACCACAGGGTTCTGTCCTTGGTCCTTTCCTGTTTGTCATTGCAGTTAATGACTTGCCATATAATATCCCAGTGCGTTCGGTCTTATATGCAGATGATACAACAATATTTAGCTCAGATAAAGACTTGGTACGATTGAAGAGTGTTATGGATACTGCTCAAGATTCTGTTCTTAATTGGTTTAAGTCAAATATATTGGTTTGTAACGAAGAAAAAACTCAAAATTTATTTATTAGTTTAAATAATGATTGTCATAATAAATCAGTGAAACTGCTTGGTCTTCATTTGGATACAAAACTAAATTGGAATATCCACATTACAGAGATTTGTAAGAAACTGTCCAGAGTTGTTTATCTGTTTTGGAAGCTTAAACCCTTGATTGATCCTGATTTTTTGCGTACAGCTTACTTTGGTATTTTCCAGTCCCACTTGCAATATGGATTAATTCTCTGGGGCCATTCTTCTGATGTGGAAAGCATTCTTTTATTGCAGAAAAAAGTTGTTAGAATTCTGGCAGGTAAAAGTCCTAGGGATCACTGCAAACCACTTTTCATTCAACATAGAATACTTACAATCACTAACCTTTACATACTTACTGTGTTGCTTTATACAAAAAATAATCTACATGATTTTCTAACTAGGAACAACATACATGGACATCTAACGAGACAAAACACACTCCTGGACATTCCTCAGCACAGATTGGCAAAATATGGTAAGTGTTTCAAAATTTACAGTATAAAATTTTTTAACAAGCTGTCTGAGTCTGCTCGTACAGCTGATTTCTTTAGTTTTAGAATTTCTATTTTCAATTGGCTAATCAATAACCCTTTCTATAGCATTAGGGAATTTTTGGAAACCCCTGTGAATATAGAATTTAAGTAATCATTAGGCTAGTGAAAGACCGAATTGTTCATGACTACATATTTTGGTATGTTATTTATATTTTTTTAATTATTTACTTGTAGTTTTAACACCTATGTACTTAACTTAATATAACATATTATGCATGTAACTCTCTTAGTTTTAACATAAAAATTGACTATGCCTAATTCATGTTACTATGATCTCTGGCAATAAAGTTCTTGATTCTTGATTCTTGATTCTTGAAAAAACTGTTTCAAAAATAAAATGTTAACATAAAAAATCTGCAAGTATGATTGTCACATCCATTATACGTGAGCTTAGATATCATTGCACTGTCATTAACTGCATCAAATGGCTCTGAAGTGAAATATGTTTAAAATTGACAGTTAAATATTTCCTTCCTTGTCGTAAATCATGGTTCTAAAAATGCTCTTAATAATTAAACTTTTCCTCGCGGAAGCTCTATACTAACGTAATTGGGTATCATAATTGCAAGTTAAGCATAAGACTATAAAAAGCGCCTTTTAGCTTTAGCAAGACTTGATTGTAAGGTAAAAAATAAATAAATATAAAATTGTGGGATATAGAATGTGAAGAAAAACTGCAATACTGTCCACAATTTACTTTAAGTATTTTTTTTTTTTAGGCAGAATACCTTTCATGCTCAAGCAACTTTCTAGTAAGTGACTCCTTCTTCTTATCTCTTCTGATGGTCATGTTTTTCTCCAAGTCCTCCCGTTCTTGCTGTAACCTCAACGTCAGAACCTTGTGTTCGTCTGGTCTTTTTCTCTTTGTCTGCAACTCTCGTTCGAACCTGCTCGTTAATCTCTCCAGTTCTTTTTCCCACTCATCCTGGTGACAGATAACATTTTAAGATTATTCACATATAATGTCTCATTCAGTACAAGGGATTGTAGTTTTGGATACATTAGACTATATATATATATATATATATATATATATATATATATATATATATATATATATATATATATATACATATATATATATATATATTTTTTTTTTTTTTCTGTATGATGCAGAAATATAGACACTAACAAATAAGAAGACTGTGTGCAATGAAATATGACTAAAGAGGAAGGTGGAAAAGCTTGACAGAACAGGTTGATAAAGGAGATAGTGTTGAATGGAATAAAGACAAGGGACAAACTACTAATTGTAGGAAGTAGAGACCTCCTTTTTTGCGGCCTCCTACTTAACCTTACTCTGCCCATTCCTCATAGACTATTGATCTGTGCGTCGAACTTATTCAGACATAAATGTTTTCACTCGCCTGGCGACCAAACTCATTAAGTTGTCCAAATGCATAAGACAGAACTTGCTTCAACTACAGTTATTCTCATCTTATTTATCGAATAGAGCCCCAATATGACAGCTTTTCATCTAAACAGTGGATCTGGGGTTCCACAGGGTTTTAATTTAGGACCTTTATTATTCACAATTTTCATTAATGGTATTAGGGATTTCATAAAATATTTTTACTGTATGCCGATGATTTGACACTTTTCAGAAATATTAAAAAGTAGTAGACTGTCAGCTTGTTTGAGAGGACCCGACAATCTAGTAATGACAATCTAAAATTCCATGTTATAAGTGTGCTGTTATGTCCAAGAAAAGTCCAAGACAGGTTTGGTCAAATTTAATTATAGAATGAGACAATGTTTTCTTACTAAAAAGTCTTCCATCAAATATTTAGCTGTAACATTTGACGAAACCTTTTCTTTTTCTGCTCATATAGACGGTATGTAAACTGTAAACCTGCCTTTCCAACACCGGGATTCATTAGGAATTCAAGTAATTGTTTAACTGACCTCAACATCTTAAAACTTCTTTATTGCTCTCTAGTTCGGTCAAAGTTAGAATTTGGTTGTGTTGTTTGGAATCCCAATGTAATATATCTCTCTGACGTAATAGAAATTTTTCAGAAAAAATGTCTACGATTTATTTATTTAAATCTTTTGGGCACTAGACAAACTCTGTAGGCTACCTTATTCAGAACTTCTCAACATTTTCGAAGTGGACTCCCTTGTCAATAGATGACGGGTGACAATGCTGGTGTAACCGCGCGGTCTGGTTTGTGGGGTTAATTCTTTTGTAAAAAATTCATTTTAACGTTCCACGTCAAAATTCGCGTTTACGTTTGCTTTTCACCCCATACTTCTCAGGAACCAATTTGAGTTCCTAACACTGATCCATTCAATTGCTCAGCACAATATTTAAAAAATAAAGTTAAGTACGTTTTATAGTTAGAGGCAGTATAGGGATAAACTCTCTCTCTCTCTGTGCTCTCTGTAGCCAACCACCCACTTGCCGCTACCTGCGGAGAGAAGTTGCCGAATTCATGCTTGGGATTAACTGACCCTTTTTAATTTTTTTTTTTCTTTTTTGCTACTTAGAGTTGCTGAGTTCGTGTCTGCCCAAGTGTTTTTATATTTTATTTTTATTTTACATATGACAATACCATTTACAGATTTTTGACTCAATTAGAAAATAGCATTAATATAAATAATAATTGTGAATTTACAAGTGTCCAGTTCTAGTATGATCTTCTTATAAACAAATCACCAATATAAGATATAGAAATGATACACTGATTTTACCAACAATATATAAATAATAAGTCAAGTAAATAATATACATGCAAACAGAAATAATAATAAATTAGCAGACAACATATAATACAATTTGAATAAATAAAGTTATATATACTAACAATAACAATAAATAATTTTATAGGACCATAAACTTTCATCACATGCAATACTTACTAAACTAACTTCTAACAATAAAACAAATTTAACTTTATTTTTAAAACATTGTACTGAGCAATTGAATGGATATCAATGTTAGGTGGTAAATTATTAAACAATTTAACCATTGAACTAATTGGGGAATTTGAACCCAAATTGCTTCGTGAGAAGTATGGATTAAAAAGCAAACGTAAACGCGAATTTTGACGTGGAAAAAGAGTTGAGTCGTCGAGCACCCCACAAAAAGTTACACCAGCATTGCCACCCGTCTTCTATTGATAAGGAAGTCCACTTCGAAAATTCTGGGAAGTTTTTAATAAAGTACAGGGTTTGTGTAGTGTCCAAATATTTAAAATAAAGAAGTCATAGACATTTTTTCTGAACATTTTCTATTAAGTCAGAGAGATATATTACATTGGGATTCCAAACAACACAACCAAATTCTAAATTTGACCGAACCAGAGAGCAATAAAGAAGTTTTAAGATGTTGAGGTCAGTTAAACAATTACTTGAATTCCTAATGAATCCCGGTGTTGGAAAGGCATGTTTACAGTTTACATACCGTCTATATGAGCAGAAAAAGAAAAGGATTCGTCAAAATTTACACCTAAATCTTTGATGGAAGACTTTGTAGTATAATTCTATAATTAAATTTGACCAAACCGGTCTTGAACTATTTGAGAAGGACATAACAGTACGTTTATTGACATGGAATTTTAGATGATCATTAGTCAAAATAAAAAGACGATCCAGGTCCTCTTGAACAAGCTGACAGTTTACTACTTTTTAATATTTCTGAAAAGTTTCAAATCATTGGCATGCAGTAAAACTTTACAATGTTTGATGGAATCCTTAATATTATTAATTAAAATTTGAATAATAAAGGTGCTAAATTAGAACCCTGTGGAACCCCAGATCTAGCTATAAATTGTTTAGATGAAAAGCTGTCATATACCACGTATTGGGCTTGATAAATAAGATGAGAATAACTTTAGGAAGCCGGATGACACTCCTAATGAATTAAGTTTAGATAATAATATTAAATGGTTCACTTTATCAAATGCTTTTTCACATTCTGTGTATATGACATCCACTTGTCCTCCTTTATGTAATTCAAAAAGACAAAACTCGGAAAATTTTATTAAATATAAAAAAATTGATCGACAAGGATAAAAACCATGTTGGTGAGGACTTATGAACTGTTTAACGTGATTAAACAGCCGATTGTACAATATCGATTCATAAACCTTGGCTGGTATGGACAAGATAGCAATGGAATGATAATTGGTTACTTCTTATTTTTTGCCTTTTTTAAAGATAGGAACTACTTTTACTTGTTTCCATGCTTAAGAAAAATAAAATTTTTTTATGGACAGATTAAAGATATAATGAAGAAGTGCTACAAGAAATGCCATGCATACCTTAAAAATTTACGAATGTAATCCATCTGGACTAGTGAATCGTTTAGGTTTCAATTTTTTTATGGCTTGGATGTCTTCGGATTGAGAGATTGCTGTGAGTGTCATGCTAGGTATACCCGGCAGGACTGGAATGAGGAGCGCTCGACGCCACAACTCATTACATACAGTTTACGGAAGAAAGTTGTCTGAGAAATGTTAGAGGAAAGAGGGAAGAGATGCATGTTATACAAATTCGTGGGTGTTATTTATATCAATAATCGAAGAAATATTTATTTTTATTTTTTATTTTCTATTTATTCATAAGACGCCGATCGTCAAGATATGGGCGAATATGGATTTCGAATGAGTGTAGATGAGCGAATGTTGTGATCAAACGATAAATACGGAGATCCACAGAGAAATGAGGACTTTTTTAACATTTCCAAATTGTTTGCCATGCTCACATCTGTAATGAATAATGTGGTTTGCGTAGCGTATTTTACTTTTTTATTTCAATGTTAGTGATATACATCCTTAAAATGTTCATAATTTTATAAAACACTTGAAATTACATCGCTATTAAACTATAAAAGTACTTAACATCAAGCTTTTGAAATCGTTAAAATCAGCTAATAAACAAACCCTCAAACAAATATCAGTAGGGCCATGTTTTGAGAACATTTAAATTGTAGAGAAAATGAGTCTCATAGAGAATAGTTTCGTGCTGACAAAAAACACTATAATTACTAACCACTCTAATCTACCCTAATTAAAATGTTATCAGACCTAATCATGATGTTGAGTCCTAATAACATACAGTAAAAAATATTTACAATAAAAATTACAGATTTAAATTTTGCTTTATTTATAAATGGCTTAATGAATGGTTTGAGGTATTGTACAAGATAAACAAAAATTAACTGTTGAAATTTAGCAATAACTTAAAAATGAAATATCATATAAAATAATTATTTTTTTAAACATATAGTTGCCTAGTAGTGTCAATAATTTATTATAAACAGGTAACATTTTTTGTAAATAAATATAAGATAGCCTACAGTTAAACACTCAAACAAACTAGTTCTTAGGAACCCTGCACAATAAATGCCAAGTCATGCTAAAGTTAAATTATTTTCTGTCACTTTCATTTCTTATTGAAGAGGTAGTGCGCTGTAGAGCCTGCAACCATTATATAACAAGTGTTTTTTTTTTTTTTTTTTTTTTTTTATGTAGTTTTATGGCGGTGAGATATCAAGTTACTGTTATGACGAAGATTGTATTTGTGTTTTGTTGGTTTATCAGTACCTACTAAAATATGGATAATTAAATGAACATATAATAGGACTCGATGTATGTAGATGCACGGGAAAGTAAATACACAATTTTTCTAAACAATTGTCTACAACAAAATCTAGTAGGTTTTTTACAGACGATTCCAATCGCTTTTTCTCTAAAGCCTAAGTAAGATTGGTATTCTTCTACATTCATATCCCCAAATTTCAACTCCATAAGATAAAAATGGATAAATCAAACCATAATAGGCAGTCAATAACCTGCTTATCCATAAATGACGAACAGTTTCTCAGGGAAAAATGCTAATCATTGTCTACTAAATACTGAATGAATGTGATTTTCATAATTTAAATGTCTGTCAATTTGAATTCCATCGTGTTGTTTTACTAAATTTTATTTCTTTATCCTCCAGAAAAAAAATCCAGCATTTTTGGAACATTGCTGTTATTTATTTTAAATTCAATTATTTGGGTTTTTCGGCCATTAACTAATAATCTGTTTTCCTCAAATCATTGAAGTCATGAGGAAGCCTGGATGAATGCGTCCACCTCAAGTTCAGTATGGTTTTCAGCCGATACTGAAAGTGAGACATCATCAGCAAACAAGAAGGTATTTCCATTTGTTATTTTTGAAGGAGGGTCATTTATAAACAGTAGAAATAATATTGGACCATGATAGTAGGAAACCAGTTCAGGTATAAACATAATAAAAGACTAAACAAATAACTTTTATATAATTTTATTTCATTTGTATATAGAAAGAAAGACTGAAGGAAATATGAGTTATGGAAAGGAAACAAAAGTAAGGATTGCTATGAAAGAGGAAAGCTTTAATACAAATATAAGTTTACTTTGTGGTTAAGAAGCTGAAGTAAAGTTTTATGGATGTTTAATTAGGAGTGTTTATTGTATGGTGTAGAAACATAGACTCTTAGGAAAGAATACTAGAAGAAATTGGAAGCAATGGAGATGTGAAATTTAGAGAAGTGTTGAGAAAATTGGATGGGAAAGAGTGTGAAATGAAGAAGTACTGAGGAGAGTGAGTGAAGAAAAGGGAATACTGAAAACTATAAAGAACAAAAATGAATTAATTGGTTTAAGACATGTGACGATAGAAGAGATCCTGTTGATAGAGAGAAAGTTGGAGGAAAGAGAAAAAAAGGAAGAAAAAGAGAACAGATGGTGGACAGAGTAAGGGTACGCGCATAGTGAGGAGGTGAAGGTGGAGGTGTAGGTGTAGGTGCAGGTCGCCGTTAACGGCGAGGTAAAACAATTTCATTAGGTTAAATGCGTGCGCGCATGGTGAGCAGGTCGCGGTAGAGGTGTAGCTCGCCACTTACAAGGAGGCCTAGCAGGATGTTTTTCGAAAACAAACTAGTTTGATTTTCCTCGCTGCCTAGCTCGCGGCTTTGCTCGCTGCTTTAACGTGATTGGTCCACTCAAGGCCACGCACCCCCCAACCCCCTCTTCCGGTACACCCCGCCACTCCCTTCAGTCTGCTTTCACCCAAGTCA
>JAQJVL010010073.1:0-13682 GCA_035578905.1 Stictocephala bisonia | reverse complement strand
GTAGGTGGTCTGTAACCAGCTACAACCAGAATTTTCTCCTGATTGCTGATTTCAATTAGGACTGTCTCGAAAGAATATGGCCAGCCCCGCCACAACAGGCCATGGTCTCTCCTGATGAAGGAGTACCCGGGGAGAGATGTAGTGGAGGTAGGGGTGTTAGGTAATAAGATGATTGTACATAGTTGATATATTCTGTAGTTATAAGATTTGATTTTTGGTATTTCCCATGTTCACTAAAGCCAAGAGAGAGAGAGAGGGTTATCTGCCCTTAGAATAAACATCACGCCACCCCAAATTCGAGCTCTCATTGGTGCTCAGGAATAAACTCTCCTCAGGCGACGGTTTCTCGCCACACAACACGACACTCACGCTTAGTCTCTCAAAGTGTAAGGTCGCGGGTCTCGTTTCCAACTCAACAATTAGTGATTGTGTGCCTCTTTAAATTCTAACTCTACCTCTTGCAACTCCCTCTAACTCTGTGCTGCTCATCCAGACCTTCAAGAACCTCGTTTGTGCGGTACGTGGTCGGTCTTCTGGACTTTCAAAACGCTCGTACTTCCGCGACTACTCTTCAGTGCTTTAGAACTGTGACAAAGGAAGGTGAACTGGATTACCAAAAGTGTCCCCAACTACTCCTGTTGGATACGTGGTCAACCAATCTCTGTGGTGAGTCAATTCTCTATAATTAATTATTTACGTCCTTAGTTTATTCCCCCGTCTGCTCTGGAAGAGCAGTGGTCCTCCGTGTTCATTAACAGAAACACTAACATTCTCTACCCGACACTATGAAAAAACAAAAAATTTAAATTCTGTCCATTTCTTAAGACAGTATTATAAAAGATTGAAGTATCAGTACAGGAAAATGATCAAGGAAGCTAAGAGTAGCAAAATACGGGAAACAATAGAAAGCGCTAACAATAGAATGGAGACTGTTTGGAAGATAATTAACGACCATAGACCGAAACCCAAGAAAGTGAATAAAAGGATTGCCATAAAAAACAGCGAAGGAAAATTAATTACAGAACCACAAGAACTTTGTGACACACTTAATGCACATTTTGTCGGGATAGGAGAAAACATTGACAAACCAGCTGATAATGTGTTTGAACTATTTAACAGAAAGCAAAACAGTTCCTCGTTTTTCCTTACCCCTGTCACTGAAAATGAAATAAAAAGTATAATAGCAGGGATGAAAAATAAAAACTCAGCAGGGTTAGATGAAATATCACCAAAAACTTTAAAGTGCATTAGTGAATTTGTGGCAGCACCATTATGCAGCTTGGTGAACTCCTCCTTTGTTGAAGGCAAATTTCCATCAACCCTAAAAGTGACTAAGGTAAGGCCTATTTTGAAAAGAGGAAAGGAGGAGTCTTGCGATAATTATAGACCAATTAGTTTGATATCAACTCTGTCTAAAGGTTTTGAAAAAGCTGTGTTGAACAGATTATGTAGTTTTTTAGAAAATAACAAGATACTGTTTGAAAACCAGCATGGTTTCGTCAAGAATAGATCTACAACCAATGCAATGCTTAGCTTAATAAACAGCATAGCTAAAGATTTGGACAGAGGGCAGTGTGTATCTGGTGTGTTTTTTGATCTGAGCAAAGCCTTCGACATGGTCAATCATGATTTGCTTCTTGAAAAAATGTATGACCTGGGTATACGGGGAGTTGCACTAAATTTGTTCGCATCCTATTTGAAGAACAGAGAACAGATAGTTGTGATACCTGCTGTGGATGTTGTTGAGACATAATGCTTCTTCCAAGTCACTGATCAAGAGAGGTGTGCCCCAGGGGTCTGTTTTGGGTCCTACCCTGTTTCTCCTCTTCATAAATAATCTTCCCAATAGTGTCAACTCCGGCAACATTTGTCTCTTTGCTGATGATACGTCACTCACAATTTCTAGGCCCTGTATTGAATCATTGGAGCAGATGGTCTTTTATGAGTCAAACAGTCTCTTGCAGTGGTGTCAAAATAATAATCTAATTTTAAATGCCAATAAAACTAAACTTTTAAACTTCCGTTTATCTAATAGGGCATCTGCAGTAAACAGTAGTGGGATATGTGTTCTTCTAGAAGACACATTTGTGAACTCTTCCCAGGATGTGAAATTCCTTGGCCTTACTCTTGATGACAATTTAAACTACAATAAACATATTGAAGGAGTGGCCAATAAAGTCTCAATCGGAGTCTTCATCCTACGGACACTGAAAACAGTAGTGAGCAACGAGGTTCTCGTTTCAGCTTAGTATGGCATAATTTACCCCTATCTTTCATATGCAGTACCGGTTTGGGTAAGTGAAAGCCAAAGGACCGCTTTTTTGTTCCGCTTACAAAAGAAGGCTATAAGGGTCATCTTCTCCCTTCCCAGAAACCAATCATGCAGGGAAATATTTAGAACCAGCAAAATTTTAACATTCCCTTCCGTTTATATCTTGGAGACATTACTGTTTGTTAAGAACAATGTTACAATGTTTAGTTTTCCTTCCAGTCACAGTTATCAATTCCGCAATAACAATCATACTCCCATTCCTAAACATTCAACTTCATTTTTTCAAAAACAATTCCTTTATAATGCTGTAAAACTTTACAATAGTCTCCCATTATCTTTAAAGATCGATCAGGATAACCGATCTTTTAAGAGGGGGGTTAAAACAATGCTCTTGAAGGAAGTAGTCTACAGCGTCCGGGAGTTTCTGGCTGGAAGTCGCTAATAAATTCCTGTGTAATGTTTTAGTTAATAATATATATTAAATTATTGTATTGACTTAGCTAATGCAAATGTATTGTTGATTTGGCCAAATAAACAAGTTTGAAGTTTGACAGTCTCGATGTTGTCCAGGTCCCTCTCCCCAACGACCCTAGATTTGCCCTCTTGGTCAGGATAAATGTGACCCCTCAAACATCCCCTTTCCTACCGGACCACGCTGACCTGGCGCAGCTCAGACAGTCCCACGACGGCCTCATTGTTTTAAAAAAGTTAAAGTTAAAGTTTGTCTTATTGGCAGACCTTAAGCCATCACAACCCCCCTAGGCGACAGACTTACTTTTGGATGTCTTGGTTATTTGTTACATTGATGGGGGTTTTGTCCCTGATGCCTATATTGAGGAGAAAGGAATACGTTCCACGATAGGTTTTTTCAGGCTAAACGTAGTTTTTGTCCAGCCCATAGATATAGATAAAAGTACTTCATGTTAAAATGCCTTCACTCATGGAGAAGTAGTACAGATCAGTTATTTTTAGCTGTTGTTTGTCTTCTTTTGCCTTGTTATTGTTTCACTTGATGTAACATTTTTTTAAACAAGTATCACCATATAACAGTATATCAATCCACCGCGTATCAAAATTTAAAATCAAATCATTGTCTTTTTCTTTTAACAACATTGTTTCAGTTTTGCCTTTTGATCCCTCTTTTATCAGATTTTTTTATTCCTCTGGTGAGTACACATGCTCTTTGCTTTTGATTGATTTTTTGATAATGAAAAAAGTTCTGTCACATGGAAGAAAACTATGTCCTCAGACAGGGTAATACTGTTTCACGAGCACGTTTCTATCTCTGGGTAGATGTATTTTAGTATTTGTAACTGTCATTATTTTGTAAATAAAGGTAGAAGTGTGATTTTAATATGCTGAGTTTTTATTGCAGTAAATTCCTTGTTCGCATACATTGAATATGTACGTGGGTCACGTCTTTCCTTCGTTTGTTTTATAATATAATTTATTTAATGACTATTATATATGTAATGAATAATTTATTTTATATAAATTTATTTTATTTATTTATATTTTTTTATCGTGTTCAAGGAGAGGCCATTCTCCTTCATACCGTTATCCTGCCCATTGCTCATAAACTATTTATATTTGCGAGGAACTTATTCAGCAAGAATAAAGAGGTGAACTAGTACAGTATAAGGTGAATATTGCAGTACTTATAAATCTCCCAGTCCAGGCTGGATTCGAACCAGCGCTATTCTAATTCAAGCTCAAAGTCCTGACGCCTTGGACCACTCGGCCACCGAGCCGCCCAAATTCTTTAACCAATTACATTTTTTTAGCTCCGCATTATCTATTGTAAAACTTGCATAATCCTGCTTATTTTTACGCGAAGCGCTTATATAAACTCTTTTGATTTGTTTAAATACATTATAGTCACTTTAGTATAGGGTCACATCACTTTGAAAAAATAAATCTTGAAAGGGAGAATTTACCAAAAAATATGGCAATTTTCATATCTCTATAGGTAGACCTAAGGATACTAGAATAGAGAATTCGTAATGAATGGACACTAACGGCTTGAGTGTTTATAAAAACTTAAATGGTCATTTCTAAGAATAATTAATTATGACAAAAGGGAACCCCTTCTTCGCGCACTACAGGAACGTCTGTGGTGGTTACCTGGAATGCTTCGCGCCTCAGGAGACCTCGACTACCTAACTCAGGTCAATACGCGCACCTCAGGAGACCTCGGCTACCTGAAACAGGTCAATTCGCGCACCTCAGGAGACCTCGGCTACCTGACTCAGGTCAATTCGCGCACCTCAGGAGACCTCGGCTACCTGACTCACGTCAATTCACGCACCAAATGCCCACCCGATAGTTAGGACTGATCAGTCCTCTCTAAAACCAAACCTTTTACAAATTATAGGAAATTTACAAGTAACACAATGTTATAATGTATTAATAAAACCAGTAGAAACAACTAAGAATAGGTCTTATAAAGTTAAGAGTAATATCATATAAGAGGTGCAGATATTATTATTATGCTTAATATTATTAAGCATATAGCGATCGAGAAAGCAGATAATACATATTTTTAACTCAGATCGGATAAATTATTAAGAAGAAACAAGAACTCCCCAATTCTCTACAAGAATCAATTGGTGTACCAGTTTACTCCGTTCTGAACAAAATCGGTAATACTAGCTTCAATCATTTCCAACCGATTTATATTATCCCATTATTGATTCCTGCAGAACATTCTCCACCGTTCGTTTTTTTAGTTCTTATCTATATATTTAATGTCGTAAGGCGAATCGGTTGCGTAAAAATCCACCTACAGCCTTCGGAAATGGCTCATTTTAAAGCTCTGATTTTGAATGGCGGAAAAATAAAAGTTTTGCAATTCGCCTTTAGGGCTCCAACCCATTGGCCTTTGAAGTTCCCGTGTTAATCTTATGTGAAGAAGGTTTCTAATTTTTTTAATTTATTGAGTCCAACTGTCAATAAGAAAAATTAAATATTCCAGCTGTTAATGTTTTATTCTTTATTAACAAGGCACTAGTCCAAAAAATTTTTAAGAAGTTGGTATTTACCTGATCAAAACAGTGTTTTCACATGGGCAATTTTATGTTGTATTTAGTAGGTAGGACAAAATACCCAGACGGAATTAAATTATTGAACAAACAGCCAACCAAAAAACGAAACAGACAGTTACTACACAAAAAATATAGTGTACAGAGAAGTGTTAAGACATCAATCAATACCTTAGTAATCTGTATAATGATGATGAGTTTTACAAACAAATTAATTAATACTTAAATATTATACGTTAAATATTTATATTAATAGCAACATTTTATTTATTTAGGGGCACCTACAAGCCACTAGTTCTAGTGATTTTGTGTGATAGCGTGGATGAACTTTTTAACGTATGCACACGAAAATTTTAGTTTGTCCTATTCTGAAACTATTCGGTCTAAATTGTTATTGGTATATTTTATTTATACTTTATAAGATTTCAGTTGATTTATTTTGTAATATTCCTTAATATTGTGTGACTGTCTCAAAATGTGTGTTGGTAGAGATTTTTTTTATGTTTATTTTTCCACTTAATGAAGTGCTCGGGTCAAAGATTTCAAAGCAATGTGAACGATTTTTTATTTACGCTATGAGAAATGCTTGAAACAATGTAGTTATTAAAATATAACTATATTATTTACAATATCTTCTCCAATATTTATATAAAGTACTTAAACTTACATACATCACATCATATTACTACTTTTTATTATTGAATTGGTGAAAATAAATTCCCGTACGACAGTGATTCAGTTATTTCCGACGCAAACCTAATTTTCCTGATGATTTCCTGGATTTTCGTATTCCAACACCTTCTCCGATATTAAATTTGACTTTTGCACATAGCGTTTTATTAGGTTAGATAAAGTAAGTAAATACAATCTTATTTTCATAGTACTATGAAATCAGATTGATTTCATCCAATGTTTGCCTCAGTTAAGTGCACTCCACATTTAGAATTTTCGTTACATCTGTCAAGCTAGCAGAAAATAAAGTCTATTTAAAGCGAAGTCATAAGTATTATTATGAGTGACGGAGAACCATAATATGGAATAGTCCATTCACTATAATATATTTTAACTAATGTATATAATCACACATTATTTGGGTATGTTCTACCCTACCACAAGTCCTTAAAAATCCTCTGAGTCGTCAAGAAAAGTTCTTTCTAGAACGCTTAACGTTAAAAGAAAATAAAACAAAATATTTTTCTTTACTTTTACTGAAACAAAGTTAGAAACTAAATTAGATTGTCTTACCGAAATCATAGTTTCGTCCAAATTGATTGTGTTGTCATACTATTTTTAACACACAACAATCATTTTATGTTAGTCTCGTGACAAATTTGTAAATCTTTGTACTGACTCAACCATTAGCAAAGTCACAGAGGGCAACTGCAAAAAACTTCAATTATACTTAGCAGAACCACAGAGGACAACTACAAAAAACATCAAAACACTTTAAACAACCATAGGATAAACTACAAAAACCTCAAGTACACTTAGCAAAACCACAAAAAGCAACAGCAAAAAAATCAACTACTGTATAATTAACACTATCACAAAAGATAACTACAAAAGATCAACTATTCTTAGCACAACCACAAAGTACAACTATAAAAACGTCAACTACACTTTACACAAACACAGAGTGGAAACTACATGAATGTCAAGTACTCTTAAAACAACCACAGAGTGAAACTACATGAGCGTCAAGTGCACTTAACACAACCACAGAGGACAACTACAAAAACGTCAACTACACTTTACACAAACACAGAGTGGAAATACATGAACGTCAAGTACACTTTTAGCACAATCACAGAGGGCAACTACAAAAACGTCTACTACACTTAGCACAACCACAGAGGGAAACTACATGAACGTCAAGTACACTTAACACAACCACAGAGGGAAACTACATGAACGTCAAGTACACTTAACACAACCACAGAGGGAAACTACATGAACGTCAAGTGCACTGAACACAACTACAGAGGGCAACTACAAAAACGTCTACTACACTTAGCACAACCACAAAAGGCCACACTTAGCAAAGCCAACGAGGTTAACCGTAAAAACCTCCATGTACTTGTCTTGTGGTGTACTTGTCTTGATTTTTCTCGCCTTTATTATGATCTAGCCAGCAGCTCTTGGTTCACTTCGGGGTGGTTCTCTACGGTAGCTTATCCTTATATCCATGGTTTTTTTTTTAATTTATGTAAACTATCACATCAGTTTAAAAGCTCAGCCTGTTGCTATCCTCTTAGATAACAAAGTTTTACATTCTATGGATGTATAAACATAGATAATATTGTAATAAGGAGACGAAGAAATCATTAGCCATACTTTTACAAGTTAAACATGTTAGCAAACATTTCAGACTCAATTCTAAGTTTGATTAAATGGAGAAAAGCCAAAAAATTATGTTTATGTTTAGTTGTGGGATATCGACCAAGTATATCGAGTCTAATTTACACACATACACGTACAGTGGTATAGAGGGTGTGCGTGTATACAATCATCTATACACGCACACCCATCTATAACGTATCACTCCAAATTCCTACTTATCTTTTGGAGTTATAGGAAAGTAAGGTGGGGAGTAAATCTAGCTTGACCATTAACTTCTTCAAATAAGAGCCTTCACACATATATATAACTAGGGGACACCCCTGCACACTTCGCGTGTCAACCCCGACTCTCGCTGCGCTCGACATACCTCGCCTCGGCATGTGACTTTTGACTACAAAGAAGTAGATTATTTTATAACGTAAAATCACAATATTAAATTGATATACAGTATCTCACTGACATTACTTGCGTTGCTAACTATTTAATAGGATAAATATCCAATAGTATTACTTTGCCTATTTAAAACGAGTTCATTTCAATTGTTTTTGTTTACCATCTGAAGATTAAACTCTTAATCCTACTTCCTAAATATAATGATCAAAAGTGAATTTTAAAATTGGCTTGTACGAGTATTATATTCTTAAAATTAGTTGCCATCCTTTTATAGGCCTACCCAAAGTTGCGGAGACTTAAATCAGCTGGTTTGATTATTTAATAAAATACTGGTAACTAAATCCAAGGTAAGTAGAATAACAAGGTAGATATCATGATGACGTCATTGGAGAGATCGTTCCACCAGCTGTTGAAAAAGGCGTTATTTACGCAATAGAATAAACAAAAGCAGGGCCGCCGAGAGGGATTAGGGGGCCTGGGGTACAAGCTTGTTTGGGGGCCTCAATCCCCAAATTTTCATTAGCTAAAATAACAATATTTGGGAAGTTCACATTGATTAACATTACGAGACTTAAAATATATTTCCAAATAGATAAAAAACACGTTTCTTGGTAGCATATTACTAAATAAGTAAAAATAATAATATTTCTAAAAGATTTTTCTCCACTACCATTTTAAATGCAATTTACACCTTCATTACCAAATTTCGAATGGTGGCTATTGTTAGTTGCAAATGATAACATGGAAAACAAAAAAGGGCTTTCGTTTCCCCACTCCATATCATACAGTCCCTGACATACCAGCTTTTTAGAAAACATTGGAATTGGAAAAGCCTGTCATTGCTGTCTCTCGGTAAATTATCCGTTTTACAAAGAGGTCCTTTTACATTAAAATATCTATAGATTTAATGTC
This sequence comes from Stictocephala bisonia, assembly GCA_035578905.1. Classification (NCBI taxonomy): domain Eukaryota; kingdom Metazoa; phylum Arthropoda; class Insecta; order Hemiptera; family Membracidae; genus Stictocephala; species Stictocephala bisonia. Next base: position 4,724 of record JAQJVL010010073.1, on the reverse strand, counting down.
TAAATGTTCCTAATGACCAGGACTATTATTGTCAACATTGGTAGTAGCGGAGCTTCCTTCAGAATAACCAGGAACGGGCGTAAAATATCAACAGCATCAGGAGAGATGTCATCGGTTAATAATGCACTCCTAATTAGCAACGAGTGCAGTCGTAGTTTAAGTTAGAGTACTCCTTAATAAAAAACCCCCAATCTTATTAAAAACTAATTATGTCCTTAGGTATACTTAATCCTTATCAATTGTGAAATGAAGATAATGGGCCTAACAGAAGACTCCACATGTAGGCTTTGTGAGGAGGATGAGGAGAGCTCCATACACATCGTCATTGTGGAGCTCTCTCATCTCTTAGGAATAGGACTCTGGGTGCCGCTTTTCTGGAACCAGAGGATATTAGAAGGGCTACACTCGGGGAGATCATGTCCTTCATAAGGGGGACTGGTCTCTTGTGACACTGTCGTCAGGCTCGGGGCGCAAAGGGCCATGGAGTCTAGGCGCGGTGGTCTTGGTGATAGGACCACAACCCGGTGTATCTAATCAAATCTAATCTATTAATTGTGAGATTGTAATAACAAAGAATAGGAAGAATTTATATAATGTATAAATATTACACATTATACAGAAAACTTAATGACTATCTAAAGCAACATAAACATTATAAAATAAGATAATATTAAACCAAATCTAATTTCCCAACACACACACACACACAAGATCCAACATACGAACAAAGTGCTTTGAGACTAACGAATGTGTCACCAGATGGGTTAGGCTTGCCACTGTCTAGTAGACGTGGTGGTCTGACGTGGACGTGACGGTGTAGTGTGCGTATGTATATACGATGGAACCGTTGGCCCGGAGAAGAGCCCTAGAGCTATAGTAAAAGAGAACGTTAAGGGAGTTTAATTTCCTAATTCAGGCCAGACTTTTTTTTAATGTCTCTTGAAACAGGTTTTTAAAAGCATTGAAACATTATATAATCAAATAAATACAAGTGCTTCCATTTAAAGAAGGCATTAATAATTTTTATGTTGAATATGAAATTCATGGGGCCTCAAATATTTTTTTAGGTTTGTGGGGCCCCAGGAGATCGGGGGCCTGGGGCATTTTGCCCCAGTGGCCCTCTCCCAACGGCCCTGAACAAAAGTATTGCTACTAAGATACTGTTATCGTTGTAGCCGGTCACGGTAAACTATAACTAATATTTGTAATATTTGGAACCGAAACTACAGAAACTGTTATCGCTGTAGCCGGTCACGGTAAACTATAACTAATATTTGTAATATCTGGAGCTGAAACTACAGAAACTGTTATCGCTGTAGCCGGTCACGATAAACTATAACTAATATTTGTAATATCTGGAACCGAAACTACAGAAACTGTTATCGCTGTAGCCGGTCACGGTAAACTATAACTAATATTTGTAATATCTGGAACTGAAACTACAGAAACTGTTATCGCTGTAGCCGGTCACGGTAAACTATAACTAATATTTGTAATATCTGGAACTGAAACTACAGAAACTGTTATCGCTGTAGCCGGTCACGGTAAACTATAACTAATATTTGTAATATCTGGAACTGAAACTACAGAAACTGTTATCGCTGTAGCCGATCACGGTAAACTATAACTAATATTTGTAATATCTGGAACTGAAACTACAGAAACTGTTATCGCTGTAGCCGGTCACGGTAAACTATAACTAATATTTGTAATATCTGGAACTGAAACTACAGAAACTGTTATCGCTGTAGCCGGTCACGGTAAACTATAACTAATATTTGTAGTATCTGGAACCGAAACTACAGAAACTGTTATCGCTGTAGCCGGTCACGGTAAACTATAACTAATATTTGTAATATCTGGAACTGAAACTGCAGAAACTGTTTTACCGGTAGCATGTTAACGTGAAAACACGTGCTATGCCTATGTGAACAAAACATTTATCATTACTAATATTTGTCAAAATATTTGTTTGAACCAACATAAATTTATTTTTTTCGTTTACAAAATTAGAAAGATCAGCCTCTATCTATACCTATAAAAGGCAAAGCCCTCCCTGACTCAATCACTCATCACTGATTCTCCAACTTCCCATGTTGATAGAGAGCTGAACTTTTGTACACTGTTTCTTTAGGTTTTAAATAGGACAACTAAAGTATTTTCATCTTGATAAAATACTGTTCAGGGATAGAAACCGCCCCTAAAAGATTGTTCCATAAGGACAACATTGAGTTGATTTTAGTAAATTAATAAGCTGTATTGCAAATAAATAAACATTTTTATTTTGAATGTTTAACATTATACTATTGATGCATTTTTAATACCATACAATGAGTTTAATCTTCAGTTGTTAGACAAAAATGAAATCAAACCCAAGTGATACCATTGGTTATATATACTAATAAATATATAGCAACACAAGTAGTGTAAGAGAGTATTGTAAATAAATTGAATATTGTGATTTTACTTTAAACACTCGATAATAGTCGATTAGACTATTATTTGTTGTCAAAAGTCACATGCTGAGGCCGATTGCCGAGTTGTATCGAGCGCAGCGAATCCGCGACACAGGAGCGCCTCTTATCTGGCCGAGGGGTTGTCGTAAATAATTTTCGCTAGGGGTGCCTCCCCCGACTAAGGAGCGCCTCCCCACTCCTTTCTGGAGGCGCTCCTGTGTCGCACCAGAAACTACCTGTCCTCGGCACTCTACCTGCTTCATACCTGCTATAGAGTTTCAGCTCGCGGGACCTCCTATAAATATCTGCCAATCTACTATCACAACGGTTACTAACTATCATACTGACTTTTTTTTAAGTGCACTGTAGTTTGTATTTTGTAGGAGTAAGTGTAGCAATCGCTTCTTGGGCAAAACGACATGGACTCGAACTTAACGATGATAAGGCTCAAACAATTTTAGTTGGAAATCTTAGACTATTAACTTCTGTTGACAATGACACTTTTCCGAAAATAAGTGTTAACAACTTGATATTGTGACAAAGTTAAGAATCTTGGTCTTACTATTAACAGAACATTAAGTTGGACTGACCAAGTTACTGTTACATGTGGCAGAGTGTTTGGTAGTAGCCACAGTTTGAAGCGGTATGCTTCTTGTTTCCCATTCAATGTAAAAGTGATGTTAAAACTCTTATTCTGCCACACTTTAACTACTGTGACACCGTTATCAATGATATGACTGTTAAGCTCTCGGACAAACTTCAAATGGCACAAACTTACTGCATTAAATTTATTTTTAACCTACGTTGTGAGGATCATGTTACACCATTTTTTTCGCCAAATATCTGTTATGAACTTGAAACAGCTTCGAGATTATCACGTACTTATTCTTCTTCAAAAAGTTTTAAATGACAGAACACCAAGCTATCTGTCCGAGCGTTTCAAGTTCATTTCTGAAATAAGCATTAGAAACCCTAGTCAGGGAGCCCTTTTACTCTCAGTCCCAATTCATCGTACTGCCCTGTACAATAGATCTTTTACTGTATCCGAGTGCCGATTATGGAATCTAATATCTATATAGCCGCATGTGTAACTCACTCACTCACTCACTCACGTATACAAATTCTAACCCACTTCCAGATGAGCTAGAAACTTGAAATTTGGCACACTTGTAGCTTTTTCCGAGCAACCGACGGAAAAATTTCGAAAATTAAAAATTTTTAATTTTTAACCCTCCAAAAAAATCAAAATGGCGGACGGGAATTTTGAATTCTGTGCAGAGTTTTACTAACGGCTTAATTGTGGGCAAACCGTTGGTTGCAGAACAAATCTGACAGCATAATTCAGATTTGTAATTAAATTTCCTACAATTTTGGTCATGTAACATTTTTTTGTATTTTTGATAATAACTACGCAAAAAATCGTTAATATTCACATTTCGTTCAAAAAATGTTATTTTTGTTTTGTTTTTCGTATTTTACTACATTATAACAATAATTTACTAATTTGTTATCAAAAATACTATTAAATTCGATTTTGCACTGTCCGTAATCTAGAAAAAATCCAAAATGCCTGACGTGAAAACGTTTATCTTTTGGCAGAGTTGAGGTTTTTGTTTTACTGAAACTTTAATTTTTAGTTTATTTAACACCAAATTATATATACAAATTGACAATAAAATTCTGCACAAAAAGTGTCCTGTGTGTTTTTGTGCTATATACAAGTTTCCTCAGAAAAAGTCGGTAAACGAGTTCTTTCGAAAACACGTGATTTTTTTGGAATAGTTCCTCCCATTTAAGCATGATTTAAAGGAGCTAAAACCTTAAAACCCTACACGTTATTTACGTATAGAACTTTGCTATCAAACTGCTATAAACTTTGATTTTTCACTTTTTATAACCTAAAAAAAATTTCAAAATGGCTGACGTGAAATTGCTGTACTGTTTGCAGACTTGAAGTTTTTGTTTTACTGAAGCTGTAACATTTAGTTTAGATAGCATCTAATAAAATTTTCAACCTAAAAATTAGATGCTGTACAAAAAATGTAATGTACATACAAAAATCTATGTACCACAAAAGGTACATACTCTAACTTTCCTCACAAAAAGTTTATAAATTTGAATTTGTGCCTCCGTTATCAACTTAGATAGTATCCAATAAAAACTAAGGTAATTTCTTATGATCATCTTAGATAGAACCCCCCCCCCTCAGATCATATTGGAAGCCCCCTGTGATAAACGGATAATCACCCGTTATCATCTAAAATGGCG
>JAQJVL010010072.1:0-13688 GCA_035578905.1 Stictocephala bisonia | reverse complement strand
GTTATCCTTCCAACTGTTTTATTTTTGGTTTACCGTTACACAAATCGCCCTTTATTATTCATAGCCTGCCTGCTCCTTCTATTCAAATTGTTGATTTAGCCAATCGTGAGTTAATTAGAGATGTTTCTTATGACGTTGTAGAATTATCTGAGTTAGTAAGAAAACACGAGTTAACTCTGAATAATGATCAAAGGCATGTATATGACACCTTAATAACCAGCATAAACTCTGACAGTGGACATCTTTTCTTTCTTGATGCTCCTGAAGGGACTGGGAAAACCTTTCTCATTAACTTACTATTGGCTAAAATTAGAAAAGACAAACACATTGCAATAGCCGTGGCTTAGTCTGGAATTGCAGCTACCTTACTTACAGGGGGGAAAACAGCGCATTCGGCTTTGAAGATGCCTCTGGACCTCAATCGTTATGAAACCCCAATTTGCATTATTTCCAAACAGAGTGACATGGCTCATGTTTTGCGAACTTGCAAATTGATTGTGTGGGATGAAATTACTATGGCACACAAAGGAGGTGTAGAGGCACTTGACAGGACACTAAAAGATCTTAAGAATAATAGGAGCTTGATGGGTGGAGTGACGGTTTGTCTTTTCTAATTTTAGCCAATATTAAGTTAATGAGAAAGGTTTTCCCAGTCCCTCCAGGAGCATCAAGAAAGAAAAGATGTCCACTGTCAGAGTTTATGCTGGTTATTAAGGTGTCATATACATGCCTTTGACCATTATTCAGAGTTAACTCGTGTTTTCTTACTAACTCAGATAATTCTACAACGTCATAAGAAACCTCTCTAATTAACTCACGATTGGCAAAATCAACAATTTGAATAGAAGGAGCAGGCAGGCCGTATTGCTGTATGTGGTGGCCAGACATAGCAAAGACCGAGTCCTCCAACAACATCAAGGTCTTGTTGTACACAACAGCAATATCGGGCTGCACTCCTGCTGGACATTGCTGCTGAAGTCTCAATTTGAAATCGTCTGACATTGCTTCCTTGTATTTTTCCCAGAGATTACGGGCATCAGCAACCTGACAGAACACCAGCATTACTGCAAACAATCCACGAATTTTGTCAGAAGATTTTGAAAGTGCAGCTTCTTCGAGAGTCATGCACCAGTGGTTATCATCCTCCAGTAATCCCAGAGCTCTGCACGCTGATTGAAACGTGGGATGAACCACACCATCAACCTTTTTTTAGATCATTGTAGGATTTAGGGCCTCGTTTCTCATGAAGTAAAAGACGAAGATGGTAGCACTCAGTATTCATAGGGTGAACAGTGTAAACTCGACCTAAAACATCATCCTCTTTTACTCCAGGGTATCCTTGGACACTTTTCCCCTGCTTTCTTCTACAAAATTTGTTGTTTTTCCACACGTAATAAGAAGAAACTTCACTGTACAGTAGTGTCTGAGCAAAAGAATCTACTTTACATAGATCAAAGAACCCTAATAACGTAGTTTTTGGAGGGTTTTTAACCTTGTCTTCAATATTGTTAGGGTTAAAGTAGACTCTTTGACCATTTTCAAGGTGAACCGAAAGATGCAATACTGGTGGATACCTCTCATGGATTGGAAAGCCAAATATTCGCCATGCAGCCTCGGAACTAATGATGTAGCGACCGGACTCGTACCGCGAAACCTCATCGCTCATTCTAGAGACCAAACGATGCCTTATCACTGCCCTTGTTTACGTACTTGCAAATGTACTTGATAGACTTGATTGAGTTGCAAATTTCTACGTTGATGTGACCATCAAAAGTTCGTAACAGGACAGGATTGTACGGCACGACCCACCTGTTGTCTACGTCTATATTTCTTATCTGTACACTAAAGCCTCCGTCACTTGGAGAGCAACGTCGGTATTGTGGATACCCATCGTCTGCAGTCTGAGTGTCCTTAGTGAATGGGCGAGGGTAACGTTTACTGCAAGAGCCGTTAACCATACAGGGAGAGTTAGGATTCAAACCTCCACATGGTCCATGGATCATGGTGGTTTTAACAATTTCATGGAGCTTTGGATCAAGATCAGGGTCTGGTATTTCAGCGCTAATAACACTGTCGATTTGGTTAGGTGTTATTTTATCGTTAAGCCACAGTAGAATGTGAACGTGAGGAAGTCCACGCTTCTGCCATTCTACAGTGTACATGAAGCACCTAACTTGCCCGAAAATACATCCTTTTTTAAATAAATTCATAATTTGTTTTACTTTCAGGTGAAACACCCTCGCGATAATGTCATGTCTGCAGTGAGGTGCCTGCCCATCAAGTACTTGTTCCTGTATTTCGGGCCATTTAGGGTTACATGTGAAGGTTATAAATAAATCAGGGCGACCGTATTGGCGTACATAGGTCATGGCGTCTTGTGTCCTTTCATGCATATAGCGAGGCCCCCCTGTAAAACTGGAAGGCAACACCACAACTTTCCCCAGCTCAGATGCCTGGCCGTCATGTTCGTTGATTGCATCCCGCAGATGCACATACTCATCCACTCGTAACTTACTCTGGTTGTGTCTTAGAAAATTTAACCTTTCCGTTTCGATTTTGGCAAACATGTCAGTCAAAAACTGATTAAGAAGACTACGGTAACAGAAAATTAAATTTTCTTGGCCCTCTCTGTTCATGAGCATATACGAATAAAGGGAAGAGGCCGATACAGTTTTTCTTAAGACAGCTTTGTGTTTGGATCAATCTGAGATATGTTGATGGAGTAACCATCCTCTCCATGGCAGAACATAAGTGGGTACTGCAGCGCATTATAAGAACGATGCGTCTCACTTATACGGGTCAGTCGTGTGTCTCTGCCACGAAGAATGATGTATCGTTTCTCAAACGTTTGTCCTACAATCACCAAAGCGACTTCAGATGTTGTAGGTTTGTTGTATCGGCCTTTATGTGCACCTACGGGTTTTCTGTCTGCATTTATAACCATGTGAAAATCGGTTCCCCCGGTGCATTCTCAATAGCAGTTTTGAGGTCCTTAATGTATGGATTTGTTTCATGGAGCATTTGTTGCAATTGGCCTACTAACATCGGCTTTACAGCTGGAGCATTATTACACCTAAGGTTACACTCTCTCTCTTCGTCACCAACAAAGTAAATTTGTAAGAACGAGGCTCACGCTCTGAAGACGGTAACAAACTTCTTATCAGGTGGTACACCTGTCCCTGAACTTTAAACGTTTGCATGAAGTTTCCTTCTTTTATCTCCTTTGCGCCGAAAGAAGTCATTTGAAAACAGTTGTTGTATTGCCTGATATTTGATAAAAAATGTTCCGAGTTAGGATGCATATGTTTCAACAGACTGAAAAGGGGCTCCGGAGGTGAACTTTTCCTCAGTTCACCTACCCTCCCTTTGAAAAGAAGGGAGGGTAGGTGAACTTTTCCATTGCCACAGCAGAGACCTGGCGACTCATCTTTCCATTTCATGGCTCCACACCATTTACATGGAGTCATGGGGCCAACCTCAACTGCCTTACCTTTGTTATAATCGATGTTGCAGTTGTATTGGAACCCTGACATCAATTTTGTAGACCATGGAAGCATATTTATACGATTTCTTTTTAAACTGTAATTTTGAACGGCAGCCTTGTTAATCTCAGGATTATGATGGCTGTACTTTTTGGAAGCCTCACGGTGCACATCGGAATTTATTTTATTGTATTTTTGTACTGCCTCGCGGTTCACGGTAGGATTTTTTGACTGTATCGTTTAGCTGCCTCCCTATGTGCTTTAGTGCGTTTAGTATTAGAAAAACGTTTTCCACCGTTTTTTTCCATGTTTTTGGTTGGTTTGAGAGGTTACTTCAGAACAATGATCTGACTCAACAGTGTCAGATGACAAACACGAAATAGAGACAACATTATCTGAAAGCTGGTCAACTTCGTGGACATCCATTATAGAAGTGGGAACGGAACTATTAGGTAAAGAAGTGACAGGAATGAGCACATCAAAGTGTCCTTTTATTAGTTCACCAGTGAACCGCAACCTTCCGATTCCCTCAACAGGCTCCCCAAAACTCTCGCCAAGTAATGTTCCTTCCCTATACACCTGCAGCTCATAAGGGAATATTTCAGATGCGGCTTGAATTTCACATGTGGTGCCAACAGTTGTAAATTGGCTCATTTCAGCCACATATTCCTCTTTGGTACTGTATATATATCCCTCGATGGCTTTAGAGTGTAAGGTTGGAATCTGCTCCAGTTATTATGTGGTTAACGACTCTTTTTCGTACCTCAAAACCCCGTGACTCAGTGCCATGAACTACATTACGATAAAGAATAAAATAAACATTGGCCATCAAGGCTGGTATGTATTACTCTGTGAGGGGTAGGGACTCAATTAACGTTTATTATTTCCATTGCAAATGTGTACTAATGTAACGCCAAAAGTAAAAATAAACAGCCTAGTAGTTACAACTGCAGTAACTAAACTCGTTAAATATGTTTTATAGAGCGATTGGTGTAACGGTAAACCAAAAATAAAAAAGTTGGAAGGATAACAGTAGGCTATGAGTATTGTAGGGCGATTTGTATAACGGTAAACCAAAAATAAAACAGTTGGAAGGATAACATTAGGCTATGAGTATTGTAGGGCGATTTGTATAACGGTAAACCAAAAATAAAACAGTTGGAAGGATAACAGTAGGCTATGAGTAATAAAGGGCGATTTGGGTAACGGTAAACCAAAAATAAAACAGTTGGAAGGATAACAGTAGGCTATGAGTATTGTAGGGCAATTTGTATAACGGTAAACCAAAAATAAAACAGTTGGAAGGATAACAGTAGGCGATGAGTAATAAAGGGCGATTTGGGTAACGGTAAACCAAAAATAAATCAATTGTATGGATATCAGTAGTAGTATTAACAAGTACAGACTGCAGAGGGAGTGATACTAAGTACGGACTGCATAGTGAGTGATTAGCTGACAGTAGGCTACGAATAAGTGCAGACTTACAACTACAGTATTAACAGCAGCAGTAGCTAAACCCGTAAGATCTGCGCATTGCGTCAACCAATCTTAGTTCCGGCAATATCCGATGTGGCACTGTAAACTCTAATCGGGTAGCCGTCAGTAAGTGTGCTCAGAAATGGTTCTAAGTATTTTGTAAAACATCTCATAAACTAAATATATTGAAAAACATGTTAAATACAAAAGTTGTAGATTATTTAATTCCTCACTTACTATGTTTGTCAAATTGAAAATCTAACCTTTATTTTTCAAGCAATGCGCTCTCGTGTAGCGCTTGCAACCTCGCGTTACTCACGTTTTGTAATATAACTCGTAAACTAAATGAGATAGAAAAAATGTTAAATCCAAAAGTTGTAGATAATTTCATTCCACACTAGCAAATTTTTGTCAGATTGAAGATCCAACCATTAGTTTTCATGCAATAAGCCAAATTTTGCAAGGGATACGCACACCTTTTTGTCAAATTTCCACCCCCCCAAACCACCCTTAATATTCTAATTTTGAAAAATCCTTTCTTAGTACGCGTCTAGGGCACATGAAGAACATTTGTACCAATTTTTATGGTTCTAGGTCTTGTGGTTTTTGAGAAACCGTGATCAGTGAGTCAGTGGGTTTTGGCTTTTATATGTATAGATAAGTACAAAATGCACAAATATATTACAATACAAGTACAAAATGCACAAATATTATGGTGATCGATTTCAGTGAACCACGCTCACCTTCCTCAGACCAGAGGGATTCACAAAAGACAGAAAACAGAAAAATACTTACTGCATTCATCTGCAACAGTCAAAGGAAGAGGATTTTCCACTAGTTTTCATCAGCAGAATCAAAAAAGTAGTTTCTATTTTTGGATATGCTTGTCGTAAATCAGATTTTTGAAATAGCTTTTTTGGCTCAGCCCAAGAAATGCTGGTAGTTTTTTTTCACAAAAACATTTGTGAAAAATGCTTTTTTTAATCCAACAATCCATGTGATGACAAATTTTCGAAAATTTTGAACCTGCTACTATTGAACTTAAATCTTTAACAAATCACAAGCTTTTAAGCCTTGTAAGCACAAATGAGCTGAGAATTATTTTGCTGGAATTTTAGAAGTCTAATGTATTTCCATCTGGGATAAGGAATACATATCAATTAGAATATAAAAATAAATAGCTTTTAGATTGAAAAGGTAGCCATCAAAATAATTTAAAAAATAAAAAAACCAAGAAGCTTGTCAAGAAACCTGTGGAAGGTTGGGATTGCAGCCTCTACCTTATCTCTATTTATCCCCAATAAATCCATCCCCCTTTCTTCATGGTGGTCCTATGGTGCTGCTCTAGTGGCCACAGGGTTTGTTGACTCTGAGTGGAGATGTCATGAGAATGAAGGAAGGGACAACTATTGAATACAAAATAACTTACATTGAGTGGTCAATAGAATACTTGTCATCTTATATTGATACTAAACTAATTGATAACACTACATTATTTTCTATTTACGCCAGTGGTATTTTAACTTATTGTACAAACATTGTTAGGGGACAACGGTCCAAAATCCTCTAGCAAATTTTATGTAGACTTCCCAGTATTTGAACCTTTGACCATTAGCAGAAGTGCTAACCATTAAGAACAAAAGGCTGTTCTATAAGACAATTTGATAACTGTCAAAAGCAATAAACAGTTTACAGTTTTAAATATCTCATATTTAGTAAATGTTAGAAGATAGGCTACTTACTGCAAGTTTAGAACGCTGTTCAAGAGCTTTTTCTTCTTCAGCTGCTTGAGCCTCATCTCTTCTGACCCTGGCAATATTTTCCTTTGTTCGCACATGCCACCTAAAATATTAAATTAAAATCAATATACTGCATAACTTACTATTTATAATATCTATCAATTATCATAAAATTTATTCAAAAACACGTTCCCATACACAATTTATGTAACTCCACATCAAATCATATTAATAAACAGAGAAAAGAGTAAGAAAATAATCAATCAAACAATAAAATACATTTCTACAACACTGATTTATTTTAGAATTTATCTTAATTTTAGATCTAGATTCAGCACTTATTTCTTCAAGTTCATAAAACGCCAAAATGACCAGGATCAACACACAGGTTATGATCGTCTTTCTGCTTCAATGAAATATATATCCATCAAAATGCTAACTATTTGTGATAAGAAATAAAATATAAACATTACAATATTGAATTTTAAATTGTACCACTTGTGATTTTACAATAAAATATTTTTTTGTTAATATCACATCTAATTATGAAATATATAAATTTTCCTTGTATTTATTTTGTTTACATTGTATCGTTATATATTTATTCATTATTATTAGTGTTTTTAATCTTATACAGATAAAAAGTGATGTAATCACACTCCAGTCTGACAGCAAGAGAAAAGTTTGAATGTAGGCAAGACTGGGGCCTACCGGTAGGCCTACTCTTCTATTTGATCATGCACTTTTAAAATACCCCTGAAGCTAGGAAATTATTTTTGAAACAGTGCTGGAAAATTAACTTAAATTTACATTTCACTTAAGGGGAGCACGAGGACAAAAAACCAATTTTTTTGACTTTTTTATTTTTATTATTTTATGAAATAGGAAGTAATTACAAACATTTTGATATATAAAACTCTATAGTAATACTTTTCTAAATGTAGATAATCATTTTTCGAAAAAATGTTGTTCCACGAAAAATTGCAAGAATTATTGGCTACCAAGTGCAAGTGTGGCTACCAAAAGTTTTATTATTGACAATAAAACCTATTCACATAAGAATAGTTAGTAACCAGTTTGTATAATGGAATATATTAAGCCTATATTTAGAAGTCTTTCATACAAATAATTGCTGAAAAAATGTCTACACAGGAAAACCCAAAATCCGAATGAAAGTGTCAATGCTGTTATCTGGTCAAGGTTGCCTAAAACCGGGTTTGTTGGACTAAAGACTTTACATACATAATGTTTATGATGCTGTGTCATCATTTAACAATGGAAATGTCACAAAGTGTATGGTTCTACCAAAAACTCAGGCAAGGATAAGGGAAAACAAACAATTTTAAAGCATGAAGAAACTGATAAACTTAGAATACAAGCTTCCAAGCGCAGCTCATCCGAAAGGAAAAAACAAGCAAGACAGGCAAAAAGGCAGATCAAAAGAAGGGTTGGAAGACACTGAAGAAGGACCCTGATGACCCAAGCTATGGAGCTGGCCTGTTTTAAAGTGGTAAATTACTTTAAATAATATTTCTTTAGTTTTTGAGTCTGTTTATCTTTATTTATCGTTTTCCGAAAACTGTGTTTTTATAACTTGGTGCATGGTTTTCTCAGGAACTACAGCTAATAATGGTACCAAATTTTACCACTTACTTCCGTCATAACAATGCACACTTTAATACAGGGGAATGACAATATTCTTCTTGGTTTTGATTTTATAAAATAAATAAATATTTTTTTAATTGTTAAAAATATAAACAATTTTTTTATTTAATAAAAAAATTTTATCTTTATTTGGAAATCCTTGTGTTAAAGTGTACTACTATTATGTAAAGAATACATAGTAAAAAATTTGGATTCAATATCTTCAGGAGTTTTGGAAAAAAACTATGCACAAATTATACAAATTTAACATGATGGATACTATACAACCTTTGTGTTCCCCTTAACTAAGAGCCCAGTAAAACAAATGATTATAAATATTGAACAACAAACCAATTGACAAGCTAGACTGCAAACCCAACATACATCTGAGGGTCGGCTAGGCTATATATAATTAGCCATAAAATTATATTTTAACTTTATCTCAAGAAATAAGGTCATGAAAGGTTGATGAAAGTAGTTTTCAAATTCTTGTTCAGCTTCAAAAACCACTTCTAAATTATATACGAACTACAAATGTAACAGAGATGTATAGTATCAACGTTTTCCTTGTCTCTTATGCAAGTGCTGACAATATCTATAGGGAAGCGTTGTTTTAAACGGTGGAAAACTAGATTTTTGACACACAACCTAATTTAAAAAGAAAATAACGATTTAAAACAACTTATAACTCAAGTTTTCTTCAATTAGGCCAACATGAATTTTACGATGAGCATGCTTATATACCCTAATTGGTTATAGAGCAAAATTAATTTATCAGGTTGAAAAAGATGGTTTTACATAGCCTAACATACTCGAATCTTCTCTTTCTACATAAAAATATACCCCACATTAGTTTGTATTTTGCGTTAAAATGTAAACCTGGCTTCCAGTGAAAATATATACATACACAGATTTATTAAAATTTTTTAAAGGGATATTGCTTTTAATATAGTCATGCATATAACGTGAATTGCTGTATATATTTTCCCGTGATATTACGATAAATAACTCGTAGACCAGAGAATTTATCAAATTTGTGTCAAGCGTAAAAAACTACATCAACAGTCAAACAGGGCCTAAGTAACCAGAAGTTCTCGACGATTATTTTAGAAAAAAATTCCTTCTACAGAATAAAAACAAATATTCCTAGAAATATACACCTGATTTAATTGAGTGTATATTCAGGGTTGATTAAAAAATAAATGTAATTAGGGGCCTAATTAGCCTAAATTATTAATTATTTAGATATTAGAGTGCAGATGAGTCTTACCTTTTTTTAGGCAAAATATTCATCTTTGAATAATAAGCCACTAATAGCAGAAAATTATCCTACATAACCTCTCTCATGTTATATATGACATAGACGAACACAACATAATATCTTCAATACTTAGCTTCAATATGCAAACATTCAAAGCAAGAGCAATATACAGGTTTTAATTTTTAGTCATAAAATAAAACTACATTTGAATCACATATGTATGCTAGGCTTGGCTATTTAGTTAATAATTTATTAAAAATATCAACAACAGACAAACGTTTAGTTTGAAGTTACATTAATTCAGCTGTTAAAGATTTTGACAGTCTCTGACGACATCCTGTATTATTTAATTTTAACGTATTTGAAGGTTTGCAAGTAGCACATGAAGCCCTTTTAGGTTGTAACAATTGTTAATTAATTGTTTCATTATAATTAAATTAGAAAATTGTATTTAGAAAATGTTAAATATTGTAAGAACTGAGAGGTTTAGGAGTTTGGTTTATATTCCAAAAGTTTTCGATATAAATTCTCCAAGTTTTGAGAAAAATTCAGAATCTTCCCCTTTCAAATAAAAAAGTAGGTAGTTTTTTTCCCATATAAATTAGCTAAATAACCAGTATTTTCACGTCTGTTAATTTCCTGTCAATTTCATGCGACATGTTTTCTGAAGGCAACATGTTTGGTGAGCCTTACCTGTTCAGATGTCCTGGTTTAGAGGGTTCTAATTGGTTGGTTTAGCTTCTAGAGTCAAGAGGGGGTAAGTCCGTTGGTGGAAGGGTTGCGAGCGTTCCGGCAGTTCGACGAAATCTTTCAGTGCGTGACCACGTACTATCCTTTCGATCTACACGGCGACTTAACCGTTCGTTGTTACTTTTCTGTTACGGCAATTTTCTTGGTTCGCGTGTGAGTGAGAGGGTGTATGCCGGTCGAGCTTTGTTGTGGTCACTTTTGGGATTTAAACCTCCAGGACAGCTACATCTCCCGGAGGCAATTTTCAATTTTGTAAACAATTTTGAATTTAAAGAATTGTTAAAGAATTTTACAATTTTAAATAATTTTGAAATTTAAAGCAATTTTCAATTTGAAGACACTTTAAAATTTTAAAGAATTTTAAAGCAATTTATTACAATTTTGAACTCTGAAATTTCTGATTTAATAGTTTAAAGAAATTTACTAAAAAAGTAAAATAAATAAAAAAGGTTCTGGTCTGAAGATATTTAATTATTATTTTGGAAGAGTTGTTTTAATTTATTTATGTTCCATTGAGTCAATAAAAGAAGAGATTTTTTATTTTCGTTTTTATTATTATTTTAATAAGAAACCAGTTTAATTTGTTGAAGTTATTTATAAGAAGAAAAATAAAGAAAAATTGTTATCATTGAAGAAGTTTTATTTTAATCTCTCATTTAGGTTGTTCAACATATCAAAAATAAATAGTAGCTTTAATAAGGCTACAAGGTCTAAGATTTTCGTTTCCATTATTTATGGAGCGGATCTTGAGACAAACTATATGCTATAACCGTGTATTTGGGTGTGTATGTAACAATTTAAAAGTACAGAAAACTTCATTTAAAAAATTTATTTATGAAGTTTATGAAGTAGTTAAATAATAAAGAAATTAACCATAGTACAAGTCATAATAAATTGCATAAACTGGACAGCAAAACTATTAGTGGTTTAAATATTTTTTTAATTTATTAAATGAATATAATAATTGTTAAGTATACAAATGAAATACACTAAAAATAAAATATCCAACATATTATTTTTTCTTAATCTTCTTCTTTTTATATATTTATTACAAATATATTAAATATTTCAATTGATTACACCATTTATAGTACAAATTTAAATTTCAAATTTGTATTAGTCAGCCAGTATTAGTGTAAGGGATATAGGCAAATTTATATAATTTCTTGACGGAAACTTTTTTTGTGTCACGGCGTTCATATTTTTTATATAAATGAAGCATATTCATTTAGATACAAAATAGTTTATCTATACGTAGACTTTGTAAATAGATGTTCATGGCTTAGAATCTTAAATAAAAGAGCTAATAAAATAATAACAACTTTATGAATATGATTAAGTATAATATCAATAATGATAATAGTTTATTGACCACCAAATTATTTTTAAAATTCATAAACAAAAACAGACATGAAAAGCCTGAAAAAGCCATGACAGAGGCTACTGTCTATGGGTGGAGGCTGAGTTCACTGAATTACTTCGTATAACTAAAACTTTTTATAACATGAACTAAAAACATTGTGAGGATATGTGAAATTACTTATAATGTTGCAAAATATCATAAATAAATAGAGGGTTGAAGAAGTCACTATTAGTGCTCACCCACACTCATGTTCAAAGCACTCAGACGTCACTCGCGCATATACACCTATATACTCCACACATATCATACATGGCCTCTTACTTTACTCATTCAAAACATTGCCTCTCTAAATCATTTCAACAACTCCGAAAACATGCCCAAAACCAGATACACTCACCTGACTGACCGGCTATGAGATACATTGGAAAGACATTGGAAACATACTTACCCATTCATTGTAACCATAATGTAATTTAGCATGGAACATGCTTTAGTCTTGACCTAACTGCCTGAAAACGTTACGCGGGGAGGTGACGCGGGAAGGTGACGCGTAACCATGAAAACACAATGACATATCAGTGTTGACTTCAATAATGATTTTATTTGCAAGCGTTCATCAAAGTACATCTTTAGTTTCCATGACAACTCTTGTTAAAAATATACAAAATTAAGTCCTAATTAAAGAATCCATTTTGTGTCTATAGGATTATATAAGATAATAATTAACTTCCTTTCAAGGTGGTAATGAGTCATCGCGTGAGTAAGAACCTGAGCCGCGAAACAATAAAATTTAAAAAGTAAAGATATATTTATATTTTTAAGATATGTTTATATTTTTTGTAATTCCTTACATGAAATCTAAAATTCGTTGTTTTCGGAGAAATACATTTGCAGAAATTATTAAAAAGGAGCCAGCAAACAGAAAAAGCGCAGCTAAAGCATGTTCCATGTTTCTTGAATTTTAGCCGTAGGCTCTAAGCAAAAAGATCCGGGGGTCCAGGGGGCTTGCCCCCTGGCGAGGCCCGCAGGGCCGTTTTTTTTTTCTTAAATTATTTCGTGTTGTACCTGCCGTAGCTGGGAGATCACAAATTTGTGACGGTACAGCTACCAGATTGACAGGAGATCACTTGATATTTATTTATTTTTTAATTTTTATTATAATCTAATGACTTTTGAAGTTTTCTCCAAGTATAACACAGCATTTATATAATTTTAAATACATTATATATATATATATATATAATATATATATATTAATATAATATATTATATATGATATATATATATACTATATATATATAGTATATTATAGTAGCTGACAAATAACCCCATACACTATATATTCTTAATACGATTAAATTCACTGATTTTCAACTCTTGCGAAAGATTATAAAATATAATATGAGCCAAGTACATTGCATTCGTTGTATTGGTTGATTTCGTTACACGTGGTTTATTTATCTTAATATTCACTTCGTGCCTACCTGGTGGCGTAAGGGTGATGAACGGTTACATAAAAACTATGTCTATATTTGAAAATATACAACTTTATAGAACATATGTTTTACATCTAGAACTTAAAATGTTTCAAGAAATCGAATAACGGATACGTAATTAATTGATTTGTTCAAAACTGCTTTTAAAATTACTAAGTGTTGATTATATTAAAAACATACTCCTCTCCAAACAAGTATTCCACATTATAAAATTGACTATATTGAAGGAAAGTGTACTATAATCATATTCAATCATTCAATTAATCAAGAACTTTATTGAATCATATAATACAACTTTGCCCAGTATTGTCAACATAAATTGGTTAAATGTACTTAACAATCTAAAAAAAATTTACACCTTCCATAGTGAGTTATAAAAATTGAGTCTTATATATAAATTAACAAGAATTAGTTTTTGATTTTGGTAACCTGCTCTATAAAAGCAATCCTTTCAACTTTCTGTCAAAATACATCGCG
>JAQJVL010010071.1:0-13696 GCA_035578905.1 Stictocephala bisonia | reverse complement strand
AAATGGGTTTTGTAGCACCTGTGAAGAGCTTACTGCTAAAATCAGAAGTCCTTTCCTTAACGAAACTGCTAATCGTGTTGCTGTGGCCGAAAAAGTTGTTCATCTTCGCTGGGCTAGAAAATTTTACAATAAACAACAAGAAGTAAAAACTCTCTGTGAAAATGATCCTAAAGTAGGGGCAATAGTTTTCGACTACAGTCAAACCTCAATATAACGAACCTCAATATAACGAATTCCTTGATATAACGAATTTTTTTAAATCCCCTAGAAGTCTCTATAAGAATTAATGTAAATTTCACCTCTACATAACGAATAAATACCTCTACATACTCGCAGCCTCGATATAACGAATTTTTAGTAATCCTGGAAAAAATAAATCACCCTCGATATAGTGAATTCTTTGTTGTTAGAACCTCTATGTAGCGAAATTCACCTCTATATAGCGAATTTTCCACAACTGAACCTTGTTATAACGAACGTAAACAAACGTCACAACGGTAACAAAAGACCACAAACAATCGTGTCTCGACATGAAAGCTTCGCCACAGCCACTCCGGCCTGTGTCAAGTTTATTCAGTTGTGGAAAGTGTTCGGTTACAGTAGTTTAATGACGATTTACTGTAATTAGTGACGATGTACAGTTACATAGTGATGATTTAGTTAGTGACGATTTAGTTTAGTTAGTGACGATGGACGGCAATAACAAAAAGAAACGGCGCGCTATAAGCGTAGAGAGTAAACGAAAAATTATCAAATGCGTTGAAAACAATCCGACGAAAAAAATTTTGACATCGCGAAAGAATTTGGCATTCCGCCCAGCACTTTAGCTACGATTTTAAAAACGAAAGAGAAGTTCGATGACGGAAGTGTACTGTGTTCTAAAATCAGAAAGATAAAGTCGTGTGAGCTGAAGGACGTAGAGGATTGTGTGCTTAAATGGTTGAAGCAGAGCCGAGACAAAAATATTGCAATAGGTGGACTTATACTTCAAGTAAAAGCCCAACAGTTTGCTTTTGAACTGGGATACGAGAACTTCCGAGCTAGCAATGGATGGTTGCAAAACTTTAAAAAACGAAATGAACTTATTTTTCGAAAAGTGTGCGGTGAAAGTGCAAATGTCGATGACGGTGTTTGTACTGAGTGGAAAGATAAACTTCCCGCATTTTATTTCGTTTTCCACACAATTTAGATACAGTACAGTACAGCATACAATTTAACAACGTTTTAACACAACCGAGCCGATGGTCTGTGAACCTCGATGTAGCGAAATTGTACCAATCTAACCTCAATATAACGAACCTCATTATAACAAAATACTCGATATAACAAATTTTCTGTCCGGTCCCTTGAGATTCGTTATATCGAGGTTTGACTGTACATGCAAAACCTTCCACTTCCTAATATACCAGTTCAGGAAATGTTTTATTTAAGAAAACTTTGGCTGTACGTGTTTTGCTGTCATGACATTAAAATAAACACTGCAGACTTTTATGTGTACCCAGAGGGTGAAGCCAAACGTGGTCCTGACGAGGTTTGTAGCTTGTTGTGGATGAAAATCAAAACTTTAAGCTCGGATATAAAAATTCTTCATGTCTTCAGCGACGCTTGCGGGGGTTAAAACCGCAATCACACATTGGTGGCGTTTTTGCTTGCTTTGGTAGCTATAGGAAGATTTGAAAAAATTTATCAAAAAGCTTTTTTATTTATATAAAAAAAAACTGTACGTATAATAAAAGGATTTCTTGTTTGATCATTTTTATTGTGTTTTTGTTATTCCAGTTTTCTCACCTGAAGTGTAAAATAAAATTTAGTGTACTTTTTACTTTAAAAAATTTGGGTTTTTTGAAAAACGAAAAAACTTTTTTGTTTTTTTTTTTACATAAAACCATGTAAAAATACTAAAAATTGAAACAGTATAAACACTAAAGCTTTTTGTACTCAAGTTTCACAACTTTTGCTTGTTTAATTCCAGTTCTAACTCATCAGTTTGAATAAGAGAACAAATCCACTACTTTATAACTGTCATAACTTTTTTTAGATCAACACAAAAATGAAAAAATAATATCAGAATCATATATTACCGTATAGAAGATAATGTAAAAAATTTGTAAAAAATTATTTATAAAGAAAAAAGTTAGACGGTTTTCTTTGATTTCCCAAAAAACAAATTTTTGGACTTATTACCTTCTTCAAACTGTTGGTTCTATTACTCTTCACTCAGTGCTTCTTCAATTACATCCTTTATTCTGTTATACTACCTTCTCTAATATCTTTGCAGCATGGCTTGTGTTAAGTCACTCTTTCCCCAGTCATCTAGTAAACGTAAACTATCCCACTCACTGGAGAAAATTCTAATTACCCATTGCATTCCAATTGGTCCCAATGCTGTAATCATTAATGTAACTTTATCTGGGCCAGATGGCATTCCTTTATTCATGCAATTAACATCCCCTCTTCTCATGCCATGTTACCCTATCTACTCTGTAGTACCGAAAAATATCTACTCTATTTATTAATTTATTTCTTCTCTTCCTTCTCCATCTATCAGTGGCAGATCCAGGATTTAGCCAAGGGGGGGGGGGCTAAGTTTGTAGAGGCTGTTGACCATGTTGGTTTCAATTTCATAAAAACAATGTTATTTTCAAACAGGACATACGATCACAAATATCCAAATCAAACAGTTATTTTTAAACAGATTTTCCCCAAACAAATTGAATTTGAGCAAGAATGAAATTGTGCATTGGAATTGCTTTGCAAATTCTTAATTAGTTTTTTTGGGAAAAAATGTAAAAAATTTAGTTTGAAGTTTTATTTTACCTATTTTTCAAAAGTTGGCTTATATATTCAAAATATCAAAAGAAAAAAACCCAATGCGCAGTATGATAAGGTTTTAAATGAAACCTCATACACAACTGTTGGTCAATAAATAACGAAAAAGTATGGATTTGCAAATAACATTGTTCTTAAGGGATTACAACCAACATGGCCGACAGCCTCTGCAGACTACAATTAAGTATTTGAGACCGACCTGGTCCGATAATGGATGACTGAATTTCCTCATTAATCTTGAACCCAAGTAAAAAAAAGAAGTATTGCCAAATGGCAATAAATATTCTTCACATGTCAAAAAGAAATTTAAGTCTTACTTGAGATTTACTTCATACTTAGTAAATCTCAAGTATGAAGTAAAGTAAAGCCGCATTTACACCAAATGTTGGTAAATATCTAGAATGGTCAACATTTGTTAACAAGAAATCAACTCTTTTTTGCACTTCTAGCAACAACCGATATAGGGTAATGACGTGTTGTCTCTAAATTTCTGAGTCCCAAAATTTCTGTGAATGAAATAAGCAGGAAACAGTCTTAACATTTCCATAAGGAATATGCAGACTTAGATAATGAGTCTCAAAATTTCCAAAATTCTAGGAGTGAGTGGTGGGGAATGGGGGGGAGTGGAGTTCAAAACGTAAAAAAAAAAAAAAAAAAAAAAAAAAAAAAAACAGATACACTCAATGTAAATGACTAGATTCCACGTACCCAAATGCCTATATGATTAAAATTTTAAGCTCTATTGCAAGAAAACTATAAGCCTTAGAGGTTTCGTTATTGATTTATTAACTACTTTGGTTAGTTACAAAACTAGTTTACGTTGGTTACTTTCCTGACCAAAAAAATTTTTTTTTAATCAGCATATCGAAAATGTTGTCATGCTAAAATTATTGTTAAATGAAAATGTTTTCAAAAAACGCTAATATAAATTCGTTGTACATTAAATACAGACAGATATACAGAAATACAGACAGACAATAAAACATCCACAGGATAGGTGTGAGAATACTGAAAGACCATTGGCACAAAGGATGTTCTGCAGCACAAACAAGCTTGGGTCCTTCTCCACAGCAGATAATCACTTTGGAGAGAACGTAGGGAGAGAAGGCACCTCCTTCTTCCAACTCAAGAAAACAGACAGCTCAGGGTCTGCTTGTTAATAGAGAATCAGACTGTCAAAGCCAAATGGAAATCCAGAAGCACAGCAGCTGTCTACTTCAGGAGAAGGGTCACTAGGCCATGGTACGTTCGGAACAGAGCATCTGCAATGAGATTCTGGGTGCCTCGCATGTTAAGGACTTGGATTAAGAGCAGAGATCTTGACTAACCAGTGATCAATGTTCCTGAGCCGTCAAGGATGAGCAAGAAGCCAGGAGAGTGCCTGGTTGTTAAGTCTCGAGTAGAAACTCCGCATAATCAAGAAACCTGTGGTACTCTTCAATGCCAAAGACCACAACCAAGCACCCTAGCTCATAAATGGATGAAGTTTTCTTTTCTTGAGTAGTCAAAGTAAGAAAGGTAAAATCAGTAGGCTACCAAATACCATCAGACTCCCGAAAAAGTACAGCAGCAATGAATGAGGTGGAGGCATCAGTTTGTAAAATGAACCTGAAAGAGAAGTCTAGCATCCCCTGAACAGAAGTCTGCATAATATGCAGAAGTCCTTCAAAGTTATAAAGGACGTCTGCGAGCCTGCCCCTATACAGACTACGCACCTTTCTTCCTCAACTCATTTAAAGAGGCAGCAAACTCGGTCACGGTGAGGATAGAACATCGATAGAAATTGACCATACCCACAAAACAGGCCAAGGCAGTTTTTTTCTTCAACAATAAAATGAGGTAGGTTTTCACTATTATATTCTTACATATGAGATATCGGCACAACTTTGTGCGTATTTTAATGTGAATATGAATGATTTCATGAGTGTGCATGACTTTTATAGTCTTGTTACTAATTGAGTTCGACTGTTCCTTAGAAAGGGCCATTTATTATTGATAGCCCCACAGCCAGGACAAATAATGGACCTGCATCTTTACATGGAATGTGAACCACGTAGTATTTGTCTCATTCAGCTAATTGACAAGTTTGTTACTCAGTGCTCTCTCCTACAAAACATCCGGACTTTGACTACCACCCAACATGGACACCCAGAGACTTTTGGTGGCCCGGGGCAAAGTTTACCATATGACCCCTTCCTTTACTTCAAAATAAATTTCATTACTCTGACTGTTAAATATATTATAATTGATATTTAATTTTTAGCGCATTCTACAATATTCTTACCATCTCTTTCGTTAGATTACTATTGTAATTAAGATTCTTGTTCATAGACGTTTTCTCAGAGCTAGCTAGGCTAGCTGCGAAGCTCCGGTAAGTTTTTCTCTAAGTGTCATATACTTTTTCATATACTAAGTGTCATGTACGGATAGAACATTAGAGCAGCCTACTTATATAATAATTTTATAAAAAAATAGTATGTATTATTTCTGTGCAATTTAAATAGATTGTTTATTTTATTTATGTGAAAACAATATGATGTATGGTATTATATAGCGCGAAAACTTTATTTATGGCACTACCTAAATAAATTGTTTCTATTTCTATTCAGAAATATGTGTTATATCAAGTGTTACTGTTCTAAGAAAACCCAACAATTATTTTCATAATGTTTACAGTATGCACTATTTTTCAAGTGTCATTTTGATGGCCGTGTATATATTTATGTACGTACTAGCCTAAACATTTATTTTTATCCAATTTCAGCAAACAACGTGTGTATGGATAGGTTATTAGTGTAGCCCACTTATAATAATCTTAGAAAAAATAGTATGTATTATTTCTATGCAATCTAAATAGATTATTTATTTTATTTACGAAAAAACAATATGACCTAGTATGTTATCATATAGTGCGAAAACCTTATTTATGGCACTACTGTAATACATTTTTTATATTTTTATTAAGAAATATGTGTTCTATCAAGTGTTACTGTTATAAATATTCCCAAAAATTATTTTTTATAATGTTTACAATACATACTATTTTTCTACCATATTCCAATCCCTTCTGGTTGAGAATTTTGTGAATTTGTTGACAATTTTTATTTCTTACTCCACCATTCACTTGTAGGTGATAATTGAGCGAAATAGACGATATGTACATATGAAATTTTTTGTTTGTTTTAATCCAAGGAATGACCTCCAGAAGTTCGGCTGGTTACTTACGGGACACCCTGTATATAATATTATCACCTAAAAGTGAATTGTGGAGTAAGAAATAAAAATTGTCAACAAATTCACAAAATTCTCAACCAGAATGGATGTGATATTAGCGTTCTACCTTGATTATTTTGAAAAATCTAAAATAATTATGAAAAAATTCATAAACTCGTATAAAATTTCTGTTGAAGGTGTTTGAAACTAACAATATTAATTGGAATATAGATTTAAAATGCTTTCAGTCGTCTATTATATGAACATAGTTTTTAATTAAAAAAATTAATCTTCCTAATCCAATTTCAAACCCAGACCAGTGTTTTTTATAAGTTCTTATTCACACAATTCGTTCATACCCACTCTCAAAATTTGTCTCAAAGCACTGCGATTTAGTGGAACTGACAAAATTTATTAAGAACAATTATTACTGCGTTCTCTGATCACGGCACTTCTACAACTGACTAGTGCTGACAACGAGCGCTAATAACTAGCCACATGTGTACATGGAAATATTCACGCTAGTGAGCCTAACTTGTGCTAATGGCTAACATTAGCATCTAGTAAATTAGCCTTGTGTTCATGGGCCTTAAACCTTTTGATTGTTGCATCACTTTTGCCTTCTTCTTTAGCTCCATACTAAAACATAATATGCATCTCCCAAGGCGCATGATGAAACTCTTGCGTCATCTGCTGTGCTGTAAACAACACCAGAACTATTATAATAACAAAAGTCAAAACTATGCTTATTCACCATCTGATGTAGCTGTGTATTCAAAGGTCTGTAGTGTTGCAAAAATTATTTTTTTAGAAATAAAATAGTTTGTATGTTATATTCATGTCAAATTACTAAATGCTTAATATTGTGTCGAGATTCCTAGGCTCGGTAATTGGGAGCATACGAATGCATCGCATCATGCTGCCTACTACTTAGAGACATAAACCAATTGGCTGACATTACTCTCCATAGCAAAAATTTGGAGTTTTGTGTGCATACTTACTTACACAATTAAAACCAATAGAAACAATCAAGAGACCTGTTTTTCAATTATATTTAAATATTTATATTAAAATCTTTAAAAAATTCCAGTTTTTCACTCTTTAAAAAAAATCTCCACTTGGAAAAATTGTCCATTGGCCCCCGTTCTTCAATCCTAAAACTTTAATAGGTCGTTGTTCATCAAGGTTCCTATACAACAGGTTGTCTCATTCTCATATGGTCTATATAAGTCGAGTGGCGACGTCAGAAGGAGACCTCCAACCACAGAGTAAGTGTAATACTCTGTGCCTCCAACACAGCATGCTGAACAGAATCAGAATCAAATCACTTTATTTTGACAGTACAACCACTGTCAACTAAAAACACATATTAAAACTACATACTTAAAACCATTACTTTTTTACATTTTTTTTACAAGTTTAAGATCGTCTTATTTTACCAGGCGAAGTTGGGGCTAAGAAGCCCTCTCTAACACTTAACCTGAGGACCAACGGCTTAAAGGTGACTTCCGAACCACCACCAGTGACCGGGCAGGCGGGCTGCATGCAAGGACGAGATCGCTCAGACGACAGTCACCCATCCAAGGAATAGCCACCCCTCCCATACACATACAGTGCTATTGTCCCACCCGCCCACCCATACACGTACAGTGCTATTGTCCCACCCGCCCACCCATACATGTACAGTGGTATTAACCCACCCGCCCACACACGTACAGTGGTATTGTACATCTCGATACCAAAGATGTGGATCAAACTCGAGTACATTGCTTTTTGAATCCAACAGTAGATAAAGTTGTTCTGGCCAAGCAACCGAGCTGATTCAGTAAATATCAGAATTAAGTATAGAGTTTGTACTCATTCAAAAAAGTATTTTACATGATCTAGGTAGTAGCAGTTCAACAAAATATTGCTAATTTCCTATGAATTCTATTAACCCACCCACCCGCCCATACACGTACAGTGGCACTGACCCACCCGCTCGCCCATACACGTACAGTGGCACTGACCCACCCGCTCGCCCATACACGTACAGTGGCACTGACCCACCCGCTCGCCCATACACGTACAGTGGCACTGACCCACCCGCTCGCCCATACACGTACAGTGGCACTGACCCACCCGCTCGCCCATACACGTACAGTGGCACTGACCCACCCGCTCGCCCATACACGTACAGTGGCACTGACCCACCCGCTCGCCCATACACGTACAGTGGCACAGACCCACCCGCTCGCCCATACACGTACAGTGTAGAGAATCTAAAACAATTTAAGTATTGCTCTTAAGATTGTTTTAGAATTATTTAAATTTACGGTATTTTAATATTAATTTAAAACAGTAAATTATCTTTTATCATGTGTTACTGAGTTTTACTTACATAGTAAATACTGAATTATATCAATATTTAAATCAGTCACTTACGTCAAATAAATAAACAACGCAGACTGTACTGACATCGAGTACCAATATCAGATGTTTTACATTGTTTAGTTTTGTTTTGTTTACAGCAGTGAAGGTAGAAAAAATACAGTCGAGGCCTCCCTACGATTTAATTGCTACCTGCACTATATGGATGCCTTTTGTATAGGAACCTTGATTGTTCATGGCAATGAGAATAGGTGTCTTAAAAGTTTCACAAATTTTATTTCTTGTCCTTAATGCAGACGTTGAAATAAGTTTCTAAGCAATGGTTGATCAGTCGAGGACTATCTTGACATTGTTATAAATAGCTAATTTTGCATATTTCATAACAAATAATGTTCAAAACAGTTTTCAGGGCTATATATATATTTTATAAAAATTTTTACTTGTTATCATAGCAAAGGACACTCAAAATAGTTTTATAACAGTTGTAACTTTTTTTCTAATGATAATTGAATTTAGACGAATAGTTATTTTAAACCTATAAACAACTCTCAATGCCAACTATTGAGAACATTGTTCCAAACTTGAGATTTGTTTGGAAAGAGGAAATTAAAAAATAATCTACTTATTTTTTCCATTATAATTATAATATATATGAAAATATTAACCATAAACTTTTTAAATTGACACTTATGCATGTAATATGACAACTTTCATTATCATTGCTTTATTTGGCATGTTGAGTAAGCATCCAAACTTGAGTATCCAAACTGTAGTTATGGAGCGTAAGCGTGCTACTGAAAATATTACACCAATACAGGATTGATGATACCATTCACTTTGAACAACAGTTTAAATTGTTCTAACTTTAAATTGTAAAATCACGTTTATTTTTATGATTACAGTATTTCTTGTACAGTGCAACTTGTTATGTATCTTTAAACACAAAAATAAATTTGCAGGTTTATAAAACAAACTTATTTTTTACTTCAAGCAACATCAAAACAGAAAAATTTAATATAATTGAATCCAATTAAATATAAAAAAAATATGTAAACACAACATTTAAGAAATCCATAACCAAAATAACAAAAAATACAGTACCTTTTAGCTTAAGCAGCAGATTATCATCCATTTAATGATTCTAATATTAGTTAACACTGATGAAAAATAAGTTAAAAAATGAGAATAATCACCACACAACATTGTGATATACTCAAATGGAGAGAGATATAAGTACTGTAAGGTACTTTAGGCAGTATTTCTGTAGCAATAGTATGAAAACCCCATTTAATGGCCTATCTATGGCAGTTTTACAAGCCCACTCTAGATCCATTATATATTGCAAATAAATATTTACTTTTTCTAATTTAAAATATATAGTATGAAAATTAATAAGTAATTTTCTTTTTAAATTTGTTGGATATAAAATCATTGTAATTCAAGCAATAACATTGTTAAAAAATATTAAACTGACCAGATGTCACTAATTTAATGTTAACATACAGAGGTCACTGAAATGGATATACAGCTTTATCCTGATCTAAGTAGTAAGCAAATAATCTATTGAGAAAAACTAATGGTTTCTTAAAACAAGATCAATGTAAGAAGCTTCATTCTCCATACTCAGTTTTTGAATTTCAATTAAAGTACGATATCTTTAAGTTAAACATTGAAATTAGATAAGTTGATTTCAGCACTGAAGGAGATTATATCTAAACATTTTTTAATGCAAACATGCATTGCACATAATTTATAGATCAAATGAACAGAAGTGTAACAAAACTATTTTAGTGTGAATATATCCTATATACATTTAATACTGCAGCCAAATGATCCATGAAAATAATAAATGTTGGAAAATTACAATAAGGAAAAATTTATACAGTTTTGATCAATGTTTTATACAATTTTGAAGCGTTTGCATGGATGATGAAAATTTTACTTTACTCCTGCAGTAGTTTTAAGCTGACAATTTTATAAAATTACACACACACTAAAATAATGTTGTATGAACTTCCATTTTGAGCAACTAACATTTCATTTAATACAATGATAGTTTTCAAATACAATATATGCATGTCAAACAAATCTTGTACATAATTATTTTCTTCTATTATTTTAGGTTAATTTGAAAGTTCTTTATTGCTGAATCAGGTTAAAAAACCAGAAAAATCAATCTAATTATTTCAGAGACAACCAAAACTTAAAAATTAATAGAATATCACAGATTTATTTTATATATGATTCGAAATATTCAAAGTTTTTTTATAAAAGACAATAGTTGATCCCTAATGTCTTCTTATATATGCTATTATATCTTAAATGATCATTTAATGTCATTCACACAAGTATCACCACTCAAATAAAAATAAAACGAAAGGCTAATCCAGCCTACTATTATATGAAAATACATCAATTAATTGATTACAGGTTACTAAACAATCTTTGGGATAAAATCCACTCAAAAGCCTTACAAATAAAAAGTTAAGCTTATTGGAGTTAATAACAGTACTATCATATTGTTGATTCTAAAATATCAGTGATCTTATTTAAATCACAGGAAAGTGACTGATGATTGTGATCACATGATAATTAAATTGGAGACAATGAGGCACACATTTCAAAGTGATTATTGATAGGCTGATTGATAAAGTCACTGACTAATCATAAAAACAAAAACCATTGATTTTATGCTTATTACTTTTCTTTGTAGTTAAGTATTTAAACTAACTTCATAACAACCCTTTCAATTTTATTTAAATGCTCTTAAGAATTATTTTTGTTTTTTGAGGTCCCCAACCTTTAAACATCTTAACTAACATTTTGCGGGGGCGTCATCTAGTTTTTATAGTTATCACTGCTTTTGATAAGCAAACTTATCCAACAACTTCATAAAACAGGTTGAGGCTTCACAATATATATCCACCAATATATAAAATAATTAAAATAAAAAAATCATTTATCATTTATAAACTTATAAAATACCATATCTACTTTAGTCGAATAAAGACATATGATTATGATAAACGTGTATATATCTGATACAACTTAGTCCATATTGTCAATGATCACTGAATGCATTTATGAAGTACATTTGCCCTCAAATTGGAGGGAATATAATTACGTTACATTGTAACAGTGAAATGATGAAACTGTAAAGCTTCTAACCACACTTTACATTTAAAACTGTAACCATCGATCATCACCGAGACAATGTTTACATTCACATTTCTGGCCCTTCACTGAGAACACATTCAGGCATCCATCTGATTCTGTGAGCTAAATGTTTGTATTAGTTATTGACAGCTCTAATTACAATTGTCATTAACCTGGCTTCCATTAATGGTCATACTCCAACAGCCGTTAAGAGCAACTCGTATTAACAAGCACAATTAATCAGACTTGAAATAGAAATCACAATATGATACCTGTCATAAATCCCAAAACTAATTGCACCAAAAGGCCGGAAGCAAGACAGTAAAATGCACATTTGCGAAGGTTTGGTCTACGTCACTTTCGTTTCTTTGTAGGATAAGTACCATAATGAGGATGAGGTGGGCGGTGTTGCCACCAGCTGACCGCTGGCAGGTGTGGTGGATGAACTGGTATTGGATGTATTGGTGGTTGGTAAAATGCTGGGCGGAATGGTGGTTCTATGTTGCGGGGCCCCCACCATACCGCTGGGACTCTCGCTGGAGAGCCCCAAAGTTGCTGCTAGCAACGCCGACTGCGCCAATGATTAAGATACTCCTGATAGCCAACACTCACTTTTTCACTTTGATAACGTGTTAACTTAATGTTGCGTCTTATATCTGGAGTCACAAGTCCTTTGAAGCCTCCTTTACGAAGTAATGAATCAATAGTTTGGATCTGGTCCCAACCTGCAACAAACGTTGAATTAAATACTGTAAATTGGCTAGTGGCCTATACATGATACAACTGTTAACTCTTAATTGTACTTTCTGCTGCCAATTCTTAGTAGATCTAAAACAGTTTGTGGAACAACAATATGTTTATAGCAATAATATAAACATTTAGTTAATTAGTCAATTTGGTAAGAAAAAAATTAATATAACTTATAATATTTTAATTAATCACATTAGATGTATTGGGTGTCCCTAAAATATGTTTCCAAACTTAAGGATATGGTTCCTTCGGCCAAAATAAGAAAATAAGTTCCTTCAAACAAAGATCCTAAATTTTTTTTCTGTCTATCTGTCTGTTTGTGTATTTTAAAGTTATTTTTGTAACTCAAGAACCACTCAAGTTACAGAGCTTAAACTTGGCGTAAAATATGTATCTTTAATAGGTCATAACAATTTAAAAATATGTTTAAATTGAATAAAATGGCGACCATTATAATATTTTCACTGACAATTACTCGAAAACTTGCGATCTGACCGAAAATATAGAAAATAGTAAAAATAATAACGGCTTCATTACAAATCCAACGAGCCCTAGTTTGTTATAATCCTATCATAATAACTTAGAAACATGCATTTCATCAATGCAAGCTATGCTGCACTTCAGCCAGGGCACTGCTCACTACATCCATTGTTGGAACTTATTGCTTTGGTTAGAATATTTTATGTTTGTCTAGGCTGTAACGACACATAACCTTAATTTTATAAACTATTCAGTCTACATAATTAATGATATCCTAAGTGCTCTTTAGTCATACAGATTTGAATATTGTTTAAGATCTACAAATTATGTAAAAGATAATAAATTCACATTTATTTTCAAAATATCAGAATTGAACCCTAGTTTATCTAAAATAAGTAAGCAAATAATACAAATACTCTAAGGCTTTTAACCAATTATAGCATATGTAAGCATAAAAAAGAAAAACGGCTGACGTAATAAATTATAACATTAAATTCTGATATTTTGAATTAAATATGAATTTTTTATTATTATTTACATAATTTTCGATCTTACACAATATTTAAATCTGTACGACAGAGATTCGTAGCAATTCGGATATCAATAATTATGTAGACTGAATAGTTAATCAAGTTGAGGTTATATTTTGTTACAACCTAGACAAGCGTAAAATAACCTAACCTAAGCAACAAGTTCCAACAATGGATGTAGTGAGCAGTGTCCTGGCTGGAGTGCAGCATAGCTTGCATTGATGAAATGCA
This sequence comes from Stictocephala bisonia, assembly GCA_035578905.1. Lineage (NCBI taxonomy): Eukaryota > Metazoa > Arthropoda > Insecta > Hemiptera > Membracidae > Stictocephala > Stictocephala bisonia. The sequence continues at coordinate 137 of JAQJVL010010071.1, read as the reverse complement.
TGTTTCTCAGTTATTATGATAGGATTTTAACAAACTAGGGCTCGTTGGATTTGTAATGAAGCCGTTATTATTTTTCTATTTTCTAAATTTTCAGTTAGATTGCAAATTTCAAGTGATTGTTATTAATTAATCCCAAA
>JAQJVL010010070.1:0-13701 GCA_035578905.1 Stictocephala bisonia | reverse complement strand
GCTCCAGTATGGTTTTGAACTATGGGGTAGCTCAACCGATATTCTTAAGATTTTTAAAATTCAGAAGACATACATTCGAACAATGCTTTTTATGGACCATAACCAATCATGCAGATCTGTATTCAAAGAGCTGAATGTTCTGACACTTCCTTCCATGTATATTTTCAAATGTTTATTATTTGTACATAAAAATATAGATTTAATTTTAAATAAACAGCACAGCCATATTTACAACACAAGATTCAGAGAACAAACTCCAATATCCAATTCATAGGCTAAAACTATTTGAAAATTCCCCTCATTACATTGGTCTAAAGTATTACAATAAAATTCCGTCTAATCTAAAAACCCTAAATATTATTAAGTTTAAAAATATTGTTAAAAACTTCCTGATTCAGAAAGAATATTATGATGTAGGAGAGTTTTTAAGTGATAACTCTTTGATCGTTGATATGTAATTTTAGAATAAGTTTTAGGATAGTTTTAGTTTTTAGGACATTGACTCTTCACCTGTTTACTTACAAATAAAATTTGTAAAATTATGTAAACGTTATGTGAAATAAAACATCTTGAATCTTGAATCGAGACACGTCTAGTAATCGGACAGTTTCATGGTCCCATACCTGTCAGACTATCGAGAGTCAACTGTATAAATACATTTTGCTATTTTATTCTTCAAATGACCACTATAACTTGATCCTCAATTTGAATAGCTTAATTTATCCACATAGTCACAATACATTAAATATTAAATTGTTTTGTCTCCAAATTTTATTTTCTAAATCCAAGTGAGAAAAAATTACTTAATGGTTTAAAAATAATAATGCGATAATTTTTTATTTGGTTAGCTTTTGTTATTTATAAATTTATTTATTTATTTATTTATTTATTGCTTTTACGACCCTATTGGATCACTTTAGTTCAAAACTTGTAGTCGTCCTTAGCTGTTTCATTTGTTTGGCTGTCTCTTCTTTCTTTTTAGCCCATATTTTTTTTAGCCGTTCCGATCTTCGTCTTCTTTCCTCCTCTGAATACACCACATTTCGTCTTGGTCTTGGTTTGTGCGTGAGTGTTATTGTGTTTGTTTTTACCCATTCGCTGTATTTCTGTGATTTTGTTACGAGATCCTCCTTCAAGATTCCTAGTTCTTCCATGTCCTTCTGCACTTCTCTCACCCAGTTTGACTTGATTTTTTTATTCCAGTAAAAGTCGATCAGTCGTTTAGCTAGTCTAGTGTCTTCCGTTCTCAATATGTGTCCCAGGAATGATATCCTTTTCCTTCTGAAGAATTCTGTTAGTGGAGTGATTGTTTTATAGACGGTTTCGTTTGGGATTATTCTCCATTGACCTTCCACTAGGTTCTTCTTGTTTATACACTTTCTTATTATCCTTCTTTCTAATTTTTCTATTGCTTCTATCTCTCCTATTTTGTAAGGTCCGGAGATTGTCTCGCATGCGTATTGTATTTCCGGGAGAATCACCGTTTGGTAATGTCTGATTTTGGTTTTTGTTGATAAGCATCTCTTATTGTATATGTTTTGAGTTGTGAATAGAGACTTCTTCAGTTTGTCAGTTCTTTCTTTCCAGTTGATTTTCTCGTTATTGTTGTGTGTTATTGTTTCCCCCAGATACTTGAATTTTTTCACCAGTTCTACTTTAGTGTTAAAAATTGATATGTGATCAACGCATAGAGGATCCCTGACCATGATTTTGGTCTTTTCGAACGAGATTTTTAGTCCAATTTTCCCAGCTATCTCTTCTAGTGTCTCAATTTGCGTTCTTGCCTCTTTTATGCTGTTTGCTAATAAAGCCAAGTCGTCCGCAAAACCTAAACAGTTCACTTTGATTTTCGTTCCTACTTTTATTAGTTCTGGGTTAATCTTCCTCCATTCTCTCATCAGATATTCCAGTGCGCAGTTAAATAGAATTGGGGACAACCCGTCCCCCTGTCTTAATCCTGTTTTAATTTCGAACGCGTCTGAGGTTGCTCCTCTGAATTTGACTTTAGATGTTGTGTTCTCCAGTGTAAGCCCAATCATTTTGATCAGTTTGGGGTGTAAGCCTAAATTTCTCAGTATCTTCTTCAAAGATTCTCTATGTATGCTGTCGTAGGCTTTTTGGAAATCGATGAAAGAGATCACTAGTTGTTTGTTTCTCGACTTGTAGTAGTCGATGATTAGCTTTAGGTTTAATATTTGTTCTGGGCAGCTTCTTCCCGGTCTAAATCCCGCCTGATATTCTCCCAGTTCTTTTTCTAGTTGGTCTCTGACCCTGTTATAAATTATTTTGGAGAGAATCTTGTACGTACAGTCCAGTAGGGAGATCCCTCTATAATTGCCTGGGTCGGTCTTACTCCCTTTTTTATGGATGGGACATATTATTGCTGTTGTCCATCTTGTCGGTAATTTCTCCTCTTTCCAGATCTTTTGAATGTTCTTGTGGAGGCTGGTAACTGCGTTTTCTCCGGCGTACTTCCAGAGCTCTGCTGTCAGTTGGTCTTCTCCGCTAGCTTTGTTGTTTTTTAATTGTTTAATTGCTATTTCTACTTCTGATTTTGATGGTGCTTGTACGTTCTCTTCCGGTGTCCTGACTTCTGTGTTAGTATTTATGTCGAGTATATTGATCGGGTCTTCGCAGTTCAAAAGATTTCGGAAGCTTTCCGCCATAATGTTGGCATTTTCTTCATCGTTGTGTGCCGTTACTCCTTCTTTGTTTTTGAGCATGAGGGTTGGTGGTGTAAAGGTTTTATTTATAAATTATTATATAACAATTAACAGTTTTGTACATGATATAAATTTAGTACAACGACAAACAATACTAAAATGTAAAAATTATATGCAACAAGAGAAGAAAATTATAAATAAAATAATATGCAGAAGTATTCAATAACAATAATGCAAAACAAAAATAATAAACATGACATGTATCACAGAGGTACTGACTGAGGATCAAGGCCGTAGCCAGAAAGTAAATTGTGGGGGGGGGGGGTTGGTTAGTTGACATTATCATATACCTGTAGAGAAAAAAGTGCAAGTATGTGCGTTTATAATTAGTAAAAGAATGAATATAGGATAATATTAATATACTGAATAATGTGATTTATTTATTATTATTATTTACTATATATATTATTATTATTATATTGTTTCACAATTCAAGTACAATAAAATCCAAAATTGGGTATGATTATGTAAAAAAGTTTACTTTGTATAAAAACTAATAATATTTTAAACATTTGAATAACACAGTTTAATTTTATTGATGTATAATAAATAAAATCTAAAGAGTTTAGCAATTAATAATATACAGAGAAGAAAAACGTAGACTTATACACATTCCCCCAATATATTATATAATGACATTTAGAACAGAATGAAACCAGCAAACACAACGTCTTAATTTACTGCTTAATCAGTCATACAATTAGCACCAGTGATTAAAATAAGTTTACTGTAACCTTATCTGTTTATAAGTGTTCATTTAAAAAGTTAGTTAAAAATATTCGCTGTCCAATAAATTATTCGTCAATAAAAATATTGAATAAGAGTTGCAACATGAACCAGCAAATATTAGCGTCAGCGGATGATGTTCAGCCGCGGGTCGCCAGGGGCACTTCTTTCGACGGCAATTTTGCTGTCGCCACCCAAGTACTAACGTAAGGGTGCTTGCAAACAGATCAGTTTTTACCGCTCGTAGAACACAGAAGTTCTGTTCGATTGAACGCTGAAGAAAGCATGTAATTCTGTTGGTAACCTATTAATATTAACTTTTATGAATAATGTAGTTTGTGAGTTACAGTGATAATGATAACGTGTTGCTATCTTTGATTCGATATTTTTTAAGCTACCTTCTATTGTTTAAATAAAAATAGGTATTTATTTTCTTGTTCATCAAATCATCTTTCTTTTAATTATGACAGGTTTCATACAATGTTTCCATGTCTTTTATAAACATACATATTTTTCGATTCAAATATAAGTGTTATTTTTATTTAATAAAGAAGTAACATATCATTTATTTTCTTCAGATATACATATCAACTACTAAAATGTTGTATAATATTTCTGTTTTGCATTACTGTAACATTGTTTCAATAAATAAGTTCACATTTTTCTCAGTAATATGCATGAATACACATCTATCTATAGAGATGTATTCATTGGTAATATTTTGTAAAACCGTAGTTATAACAACAATTTTTATAGCACAAACTGGAATAATTATATAGTATTTGGGAGAAAGTTAGACATGTTATCATGTTTGATAAAACACTTAAATATTATAAAGATTAATTTGACAAAGAAATAATAATAATCCTAACAGCTATTATCATATTTTGATGCTTCATTCTGAAATATATTTCTGTAAATGAAAAACCTAATAAATATTAAAATTACACGTTTTATTCAATATACAGACAGACGATCAATATTTACTTACATGTTTGAATAATATGTTGGATTCAAAATGTATCTTATCATTTAGTAAATTTGGGTTATTTTTATACTTGTAAATTTCTTCCAGTGTGTTTAATAGTTAACTTTTGTGGCAAAAATGAACTATCTGTAAATTTTCATCTATTCAACCTTCAAAATTTTATAAATCTGTTAAATTAATTTTACTTCAGCATTATATTTACGTATGAAATAGAATATAATCATTCACTTCCATTTTTAAACTTATTAGTCATTAGAAACACAACTTCTAAAGAACTTGAATTTGATATATACCGTAAACCCATGCATACTGATCGATACATAACAAATGACTCCAATCATCAACCAGCACAAAAGAGAGCTGTATTCCATTCTCTTATGTTTATATTAATAAATACATCTCTATCAGAAAAACGATTAAAAAAAGGACTAAATTATATCCAACGTGTGGCAATTTTCAATGGATATGATACCAATTTAATAGATTGTATGTTAAAAAAAGCGAAAAAGAAGCAAGAGAAAAAAATCAAAAACAAAACTTATACCTACAAAAGAAAACAATAATAATTGGAATAGTATAACATGGACAAAATATTCAAATTCTATCAACAAAACATTTAAAAAACACACAAATAAATATTTCATATAAAACTAAAAATTATTTGAAATATAAATAAAAAAAATCCAAAAGATACTGAGAATGACGAAAATAAATCAGGAATTTAGGAAATAACCTGCAATGACTGTAATAGCAAATACATAGGACAAACAAAAAGGAAAATTACAAAAAGATTTCAAGAACATTTTTCACACATAAAATTTCATAGGGAAGAAAAATCTGCAATTGCTAATCACTGCATTAACACTGGCCATAGTATTACAAAAAATAATTTAAAATTATTAAAACATATAACAACACCAAAATATTTAAATGCATGGAAATCATGGTACATTAACAAAGCAAATTCTGAAAATTTATTAAACATAGAAGATGGACCGATTCAAAATTCTATTTTACTTTCAAAACTATAAACAATTAATTTATATTCAATTTATAATACTTGCAAATTTGTAATTAAACTAACATTTAGAATAATAAATATATTTGGCCACGAAAGTTAAAAATTTTAAAACATGTTTATACAGGGTATTCAATAAAACTGTTTCAATAATTTGGGATGTTATTGTACATATAAAAATGAGCAAAAAACTTAATTTTTCATAGTTTCTTGCTTGAATACTACTACAATGAGCCATGCCATATATCAAATGCATGTCTGCCATTTCTGAGTTGGTAAAGTTGTTTATTACATTATCTGCCATTATTTGTTAATAAAAGGAAACTATGAAAATAATAAAAAAGAACTATGTCATCAGAAAATAAATTACAAACACTAAATAATTAAAACTAGCAATACAATTTAAAAAAAAAAAAAAAAAAAAAAAAAAAAAACAACAGAAACACTCACAAAAAATGTGTACATGACAGTGTTCTTATTGTTACTAATAATGCCAACAATGCAAACCAAACCTAATATTAAAAACATAAATAAGCAGCTGTTCATATGAAATAGCAGACTGACATGAAATCAGCTGTTCAAAGTACACACATATTTAAAACAGTACTAGCCTTTAGTTAATGCGGTAAAACATAGTTTTACATTTTCCAGCATAACCCGGCTGTTTTTTATCCGTTTTTGTTGAAACAAATGCTGTGAATATTATAATAAGATTTACTAAAAAATATTATGTTTGCATTTTGTTTGTAAAATTAGTCAGTTTTTAGCTATTTCGGTTAGAAAAAAATAAACGTCCGCCATTTTTAAATGGGTAAATATTTATTTTTTATATTTTTATTAAAAATAGATCTACTATAGGGTAGTACAATCATGAAGTTTCACAACTGTACCTTTAGTGGATCCAAAGTTATGAATTTTTATGTAAAAAACACATAAGACAGATAGACGGAAAACTAAAGGTTTTAGGACATCATATGAAGTTTTTTGCTCATTTTTATGTGTACATTAACATTCCAAATTATTGAAACAGTTTTACTGAACACCCTGTATAAGCTTATATTACATGTATTTACTTATTGTATATTTATTTGTGATGGGTCTGACGATGATAGCCTTGCTATCAAAAGGCCTCACTAATAAAGTTTTTATTGCTTTTAAATTGTGTTATTTTTAACAATTATATATCTGTAGTACATGGCAATTTTATGTCTATATTTCTTCTTTTGTGAGGATATAAATGCATTTTCAATATGATTTAAATAAATATCTACTAAAAAACTAGATAAGGGAAATCCCATAGCTAAGCCATCAGTTTGCTTAAAAAAATGTTCTGTCAAAATTGAAGTAGTTTTGCTCTAAAATCTCTCTCAATAATAGCATTAATTCATCCACGACTTCAGGTAATAGTGTGGAACATTTTAATTTATCTCTGATTATATTTAGAGTCATATACTATACCACCTTGTTACAAATTATCTAAAAAAATAGAAACCCTACTTAAACAACACATACAACTTGAAAATAACCACAATCTTAAGAATACATACGACTTCATAGATAAAACTAAAAATATGAATATCAATCCACAACATATACTTGTTTCATTTGAAATAGTTAACCTAAATACCAATGTTCTAATAAATATGACTCTATATATAATACAAACAAAACAAAAATAGGTAAAATTCACTGGTGTAAATTATATGCCTAATTATTAGAATTTGACATCAAATAAATGTCAGAAAAACATCTAATTTCAATTGTGCAATATTACTTGTTAGAATTTATTGAGATTTCAAAGACCGTGTACTGTTTTATATTTAGTATTCATATTTAATTGATGATATAGAATATTTAGTATTTGTATATAATTATTTATAAAGTTAGTTTCAGTATGAACATATATTATAAGAGTATTGGAAATTGTAGTAATTTCAATGATGGTACGGCTGCCGGTAATTGCGCACAACTTGAGCACTAGTTTTAAGGCCCTCTTAGGAACTGTGCACAACTCGAGCATCCCTTTATGGATCCTAGGTCATAAAGCATGCAACTCGAGCATGCCCATTAAGCAAAATTACTTATGAAAAATAAGATTGCAAATAACAAATATATGTTCATTTTTATTATTTTAGATACTAAAAATGATTATGTACATATATTTATATACAACTCCACATACACACATAACCCCTGATCCTTTGTTAGTGAAATATTAACAAAATTAATCCTCGAACCGGGTTCTACTTTTTCCTGTACCGTCACATCAATTTTTGCGCATTTGCAGACATTTTTTCAAAAAATGATAAAAAATAGTAAAATTATATAACCCTACTTGTATTTGGTATTAGTGCACTCCTAATAAAGCAGGCTATCTAATAATAATAAAATATTACATCTTTGGAGAAAACAAAAATTTTTTATGACTCATGATATCTCGGACAATGACTTTTGTAAACATAATAAGGGGGGGGGAGGGGGTCACCTTGAAAACAATATATTATAGCTAAATTCAAAATTCCAAGATAGCCTAAATATTACAAATTTCATCTAGTTTCAGGATATATAAAGGTTTTATATGTTATTTGAAGTATAAAAGTAATTATACTTACAAAACCCTTTGTAGTACAATTTATGCAAAAATTTGTTACTGTGGTAACATAATTTTCAAAAATTTGCTAAAAATTCTATATAATCAGTACAGACTTCTAACTAGTACTAAAATTTATAGAATTACTTGTTCTATAAATAAAATATATTTGTAAAATGGTTTCCTTGGTATCCTCTGGCTGTGAGCTTAGGTGTCCACAGATGATGATGAAATTTATCCGGAGTACGCACACAAATGTGATATTCTTCATGTTCACAAATTTTTTTCTTTTATAAAAAGGCTTCAATATAATTTTTTGTGTGTTATATGTATATACCAAAAGTAATGTAAACACAATTACATCATAATAACACCATAATTACGTATAATAAGACTTACAAATACAATTGAAAGACAAGTAAACAAAACTTCCAAGGCTAGCATCAGTTTGAAAATCTCTTTCACATTGGACAACGAATATTCATCATATTATTTTCTATTGTTCCCGTCGTCTTAGAAACAAGTCAGGCATACCACTACAATCGGTAACTCTTCCCGTTTCCAGTGGTATATGAATCTTGTCAATAGCGCTAATAGGTATACTATAACAAGTGATAATATCGAGCGATGTCAAGTCGACAATTTTTTGTCGATTGCCAGTACGGAATCAATACAAGTCGACAATTATTTGTCGAAACGCGGCACGAGGGTTAATTAAAATTAAACTTTTCTACCCACTTCAATACAAATGTATATAATTTATTTAACCCTTAATAGGGCGCGTTTGAAAAAGTTACGTTATAGTGCGCGTGGCGTACAAAGTACAGCACAGATTAATTTGGCCTCAAGAAGCATATTAACGTTACTTTAAGGTGTTTTCATAAACAGTATTTGTTTTTTTACTATTTCTAGAAAAATATAAATTAGAGAATATTTTTATTGATACAATTTTGTTTAACCCTAGATTACTTAAGACTTTTTTTTGTTACACTATTACTTAAGTGTAGTAATTTTGACGACTCGCATATATTTTTTTTTTCTATAAGGCCTTTAACATTTTTTTCAATGAAATATATATTCCCTTGTTGTTTTACAACTCTTTAAGCTTTGGGGGAAAAAAATTTAAAGGTCTATCATTGACACATCCTGTAAAAAAAATAAAATTCGTACCTAGATTTTACAAAAAATTTTCAAAATACAGGCTTAAAAAAAAATTGTAGTGTACAATAAAAATTTTTTATTGAATTAAACACACATTTATATAAAAATATACAAGTTGGAGACTACTTTTTTGGTATTAGAAAAAGTTTTACACTTGTATTTATTGTTTAGGTAGATTGATAAACATTAGGTTTTCAGTTCATTGAGGACTTATTTGTCACAGTCAAAGCAGCATACGGCCCGGTGCTGTCCACATATTGGATGGCCGCAGTGAACACAATATGTAGTAGTCATTCTTCTGAGGGCAGCTGGACAATAAAAACATGTTTTTCTGGCTCCTTGAGCTCTTGGGGCTTGTGGTGCTACTGGAATTCCAAGCAGCTCACAAATTTCGGTTCGAGTGTTTCTTCTCAGTTGAGGTATTTCAAGGCGCGATCTCATATGTGGTTCTGTCAGCTCCTTACACAACTGTTTCATGTAGGCTTTTCTTTGTAGTGGTTTGTTTCCCAGCCGAAGATTGTTCATGCAGTAAATAACGTAAGAGTTCACAAAGGCAATGTTCAATATGCCATAAAAAATGCAGAGGGGCCATCGACGGGTTTTTCTGCTGCACGACATGTCTCCACACATTTTGTCTAGTGTATCAACTGCTCCTTTTGTAGAATTGTATGTGTGGATAATTTCAGGTTTATTTGTGTCGGAATTAAGTGCCAGACCACTGTGCATGGTAGATAAAAGTACTACTACCTTGTTAGGTTTAGGTTTGTAAGAAACCAAAGTTGTCTCTCGGTCAAAGAGAAACATCGATGACTCTACAGGCTTTTCTTTTCAATTTCCAAGCTCAATTGGGACACCTTTTCTGTTTAGACGGATTGTACCGACAGTAGTCAACTTGAAGGGTTCCTGCAATAGGTCCTCTGCCAGCTTGATGTTCGTGAACCAGTTGTCAGTGGTTACACTTCTGTTAGAGCCCTGGATGCTTGTAGTCAACTTTTTTACAAAGTAATCAGCTGCCGGCTGGCCTCCTGTTGGAGTTTTCTTTCCCAAATATGGTTCACTATCAATCATGTAGTTTGTAGTGTTGTCACAGCAACAAACAAGTTTGACCCCATATTTTGCGGGCTTGTTAGGAATGTACATCCTAAAAGGACATTTCCCACGAAATGCAAGGAGCTGCTCATCAACAGTTATGTAACTGCCTGGCTTATACTTTGTTCGGCAGTTCAAAATAAATGCTTCCCACACATCTCGTATTGGAGCAAAAGGGTCAGTGCGTTTGCGCTCATTTCGTGTTGCTTTGTCATCAAATCTAAGACAAAGTATTAGAAACTGAAAACGATCGCAAGTCATTACACACTTGTACCTGGAGCCACTCCATTCGCTGTCGAACATCTCTCTTGCAGCAAGATGGTTGTCTTTGCTCCATGCAGAGTTAACAAGGAGTCCGACAAAAGCTTTCATTTCATCTAAGTTAGTAGGTTGAATAGTATTTATTGTAGGGTCATTGTAGTTGATTTTTACCCGCTCGATTTCTTCGTTAGTATATCTGACAACTGTATTGAACATATGTTCATCAAAAATTTCCATAAAACATGACAAGGGTAAAATAGAGTTACGGGCGTTACCAACAACCTCTCGTCTTGAGAAAACGAGGTTTCTCATTGGTGTTCGAGTATTGGTAGGCTGAGGCCGAGTGTTCCACACATGACCATTTTTAGCTCGGATACGTCTGGCATTGGGGATGAACAGATGTGGATCAGGCCTAGGTTGATCAGGCGTAGGTTGATCAGGCGTAGGTTGATCAGGCATAGGTTGGTCAGGCGTAGGTTGATCAGGCATAGGTTGATCAGGCGTAGGTTGATCAGGCGTAGGTTGATCAGTCGTAGGTTGATCAGGCATAGGTTGATCAGGCGTAGGTTTATCAGGCACAGGTTGACGCAAAGTCAAACTTTCAGGCCTACGTCGTTTTTTACTTGTAACCGACTGAACCTCAATGTCACTATCAGACGATTCACTCACGTAAACTCGCTTCCGGTCACGTACTGGAGGTTGGTAAGTTTCATCAGCATCTGTGTCGTCTGCGTCAGTGCTTTCCACATCATCGGTCTCTAAAACATCTTCTTGTTCACTACCACTATTTTCACTGTCAGGATCGCTATCCTCTTCTAAATATTTCCTTATTTGTACACTTACACGGTCATTTTCATCACCCATGATGTATAAAAATTGATATTTACAACTTGAAAACTAACTACAAATAATAACTGCTAAAACACTTATACTATGAAATAAAACCAATCTAACAGCATAAAAACAATCAACAACTTTCACGGAAAAAAGTTACTTTACTACTTATGTATCGTCAAATTGACGAGACAGACAGGAATGCGTAATGATAGAACTGACTGGTAGGCGTGCCACTCCGCGACTGGTGTTGTCTAATGGCGGGAGGAAGGTACTGGGAGTGGGGGGGCTGGGGGCGCACTATTTGTCTAGATAAAGCATTTTTGGAAAGGGCGAGTCGTAATTTTTACGACACATAAGTAATCTAGGGTTAAGATTATCTTATCTAACTTTTATAGGTTGCAAAAAAAAAACCAAATCTTCAGAAAAACTAACTTTATTACAAAAAAGAAAATATTATGAAATGGGAAATTACTTTATATTACAAACAGCACAGTTTCATAAGTTTGACACTTACTGGACAATGTCTTAGTCATCTTCAGATGAGGAAACTTGACCTTCTCTGCCTCCCGCACATTCTTGACACGTGAACTTTGTGTGTTCTCTGCAAACAAAGAGATTACACCGAGGACATCTTATACGACTTCTTCTGTTTTTGGCACGCCCGCACAAGTAACATCTTCCAGCTGAGGGTTGGTTCCATCATCTTCAACTGCATGAGCGGGTGTTGGTCGGCCAGCTAATTCCCTTATTCTTTCTCTCAGTAGCAAAGGGAGGGTTGGAATCGATGATCGTCTTGCCATGTGTTCCTTGCAAAGGTCTCGGCCCAAACTCCGTAGAAAATTTCGTCTATTTTCTGCTCCTTCATGTATATTGCTTCGTAAAATTACAAAGCTGTTTATTCCACTTATATTCATAAGGGAAAAAAATATTGTCAGGGGCCATCTGTTGCTTCTTCTTGACACGCTGTAAGCAGACTTCATTTGGTCGACAGTGTCAACTCCACCTTTATACTTATTGTAACACGTTAGAAGATAAGGTTTCTTTTTTTCAAAACTAGAAGGGTCAATGGAATCTGTGTTGTGGAATGTAGATAACAATAGTACTACTATATTACGTTTTGGCACATAAGATAGCAATGTGCAATCTCTTTGATATCCAAACAAACTAGAACATGGTTGTCTTTCTCTGGCATATACAAAAACGGGTGGTACTTCTCTCTTATTTTTCTTTAGGGTACTTGTAACTGTAATTCGGTGATTGGCCAACAGTTCCTTTGCCAGTGGAACTGATCCATACCAGTTATCAACTGTCAAATGCCGTCCTGTTCCTGATATTGGTGATATCATCCTAAGGGTTACATCTTTTGAAGTGTTACTACTCCTGTGTGGACCTGCAGGTTGTTTTCCACAGTAAACTTCCAGATTGGCGGTATAAAAAGTTCTTGCGTCACACAAGGCAAACATTTTAATACCGTACGGCTTGTTCGGTATGTACTGTCTGAACCCACATCTTCCACGAAATGCCTCTAACATCTCGTCAACAGTAACATATTCACTAACTGAATAGTACTGTTGACAGCGCTGAATAAATCCTTCAAATACTGACCTTATTGGGGCTAGTTTGTCAGTTGCTTTCCGCTGTCGCCTTGTTCTTATGTCATCAAACCTTATAGCTCGTAACAAAAATTTGAATCGTTTGATTGACATCGTGGATCGAAAGTATTCAATGCCAAGTCCATCGTTAGCCCATAAATCTTCTAAACGTGTATGTGAGGACCGCAACACACCAGCAAGAAATAATAAACCCATAACAGCATGAATTTCCAATCTGTCAGTCTCTTTAGCGTCCCTTTCCTGGGAATAGTTTGCTCTATTCTTTTGGATCCAAACGTTAGTGTACTCAACAATCTCATCAATGAGCAAGTCAGGAAAAAAAATCTTCCATGTTTCATACGGTGTTTTTGTTGCCAAGGCTTCACCTTTTGGAGTAGGAAGACGTACTCCTATTCTTTCTGCCCGAACTATATTATGTCTTCTAACTCTTCCACGTAGATTAGCATCGTCCATATGGACATTCCATTCAGTCGTATTGTCTTTTCCGATTAACACATTCCGATTTACTTGTTCATCGTTTCCCCATTCTTCTGTTTCAATTTCGTCATCAGCAGACATTCTGACTCTGTATCGTGATCACTCTGTTCTAAATCATCTTCGGACTGATCAGATCCTTCCCGTTCAATGGCATCTTCTTGATCATGTTCATTATCACGGCTAGTCTCTTCGTTATTTGCAAATAACTGTCTACGTAA
>JAQJVL010010069.1:0-13716 GCA_035578905.1 Stictocephala bisonia | reverse complement strand
GGAGACAAGTTGTGAAATTATTAAACATGTTTACCATAGTATTGACATCAGGAGCGTGGATTATATCATGCCAAGACATTAGGAGTGCATCAGCCAGAAGTGCATCAGAATCAATATTATTGAGTCTCCTGTACGAGATGAATTTGGGTTCACATTTAGGGGTGGTTAGACGATATACACAAAATATTAAATCATGTCTTGACAGGCCAAGGACAGGGTGCTGACCGTGGTGCACGACATGGGACAGGTCAGAAACAGCCATGACGTCCAGCCATGTATCCGTAGTAGCAGTGTGATGGGTTGCTTGTAAAGGCAGTATAGTCATGTTACAAGAGTGAAACATTCTTGTTAAGTAAGTCTGATCGTAAGTAGCAGGGCCTAAAAGGTTCGAGTTAAAGTCACCAGTTACAATGACATGACTATAACGAGCCATAAGATCAAGAAGAATGGATTCAAATTCAACGAGAAAACCAAGATTAGGTGCCCTATAACAAACAGAAATTAAAACATGTATATTATTAACAGAAACATCAAGAAACATGTACTCAGGTCGCCCCAACCTGGTGGTGTCAGAGGAGTACAGTATTGTGGTAGGTAAATTAGATTTGACAAAAGCTGCAACTCCTCCACCACCTTTGGACAGACGATCATTACGATAAAGAGTATATCCAGATAGATCAACACTTTTATCTGATATATTAGGCTTGAGCCAGGATTCAGAAATCCTGTATGGGAGGGAGGATGGGTTAATACCACTGTACGTGAATGGAAGGATGAGTTGGTCAATACCACTGTACATGTATGGGTGGGCTGGTGGGTCAGTACCACTGTACATATATGGGTGGGGCGGGTGGGTCAGTACCACCGTACTTATATGGGGGTGGGTGGGTCAGTACCACCGTACGTGTATGGGTGGGCGGGTGGGTCAGTACCACTGTACGTATATGGGTGGGTTAGTGGGTCAGTACCACTGTACATCAATACCACCGTACACATATGGGTGAGCGGGTGGGTCAATACATCCTCCGTACGTGTATGGGTGAGTCAATACCCGTACGCGTCTTTGTGTGGCTTGTGCTGGGAATGACAGAGAAGAAAGTGAAGATGATCAAGGCTAAGATCTGTGACAGTAGAATCTTTTTATCAAGAATCTTTTTAGTTACATAACCTTAATTTGTATTTTTTTAAGGTAAGCTATGTTTTTATGTCAATAAACATTTCAGATGCTATGTAATATACTTATTTACCTTCATTTCCATCAAATATCTGTTCTTTTTTAATAAAAAAATTAATTCGGTCGAAAACACCGATGCGTCCATTCGTGCCTCTAAAACCCATGCGCCCTCTGGAGGGTTAAAGGAACCTACTAAGATAGGATTTTTCAATTCATAAGGGGGGTACAAACAGCCCCTCAAAATTTAGGTATGAGTGAATATGAGGGGTGAAAGAGTAGATACTGAGTGAAGTGAATAAAAACGAGTAAAAGCTTTTACTTTCTGTGTGACAAGGAAATACTTGCGAGTACATGAATAAAACAAGAAAAAAGTAAATACTCGTATTAATTGCTGAGAAATTAGGTGATTAAAAAAAGTATTTACTTGTGGATCTACGAGTTTGCCTAGACCTATGCTAGCACCTTTTACTAAAATGTCATTGCAAATATTTTAATATATTTTTGTCACTTTTAATAGTCATATATATTTAGTTTTCGTTTATTAATAAGTTTAGTAACATATAAGCCTTTTTGAGTTATTATTTGTAAAATAATAACTCAAAAAGGAGTTATTATTTTATTTATTGTTATTGTTGTCGGCACTGGTGGCGCAGTGCTGTAACCCAGCTACATGGGGACAAAGTGTTTGGGAGATTGTAGGCGATAGGTTGGATGCTCGGTCCTCTTAATACCGACATGGCGTCCGCTTGGTGGTTGCTATCGGCGTGGACACTACTAGAGAAGTCTGGGGTGTCCATGTTGGGTGGTAATCATTGTGCGGATGATGTGTGGGGGAGATAACTGAGCATCAGGCTTGTCAATTAGCTGAAAATCAGACCAGCACTATGTGGTTCGGATTCCACGTAAAGCTGTAGGTCCCTTAGTTGCCCTGGCTGTTGGGCTATTAATAAATTGCCCTTTCTGAGGAACAGTTGAACTCAGTTGGTAACCAGACTACACTCATCCTACACTCATAAAACCATTCATATTCGCCTTAAAATACGCACAACGTTGTGTCGGCGTCTCATATGTAAGAATGTAAGAAAATAAAATTTAAAATATTCTATGTAAGAATAAGTAGTTTTTCTAGAGAAACGTTGGGAAGTATTTGCAAATAACACTGTTCACTAGAATTTTGTGTCATTTGAGTCGGAGATTGCGACCTTCATGCACAGACCAATTTTTTTTAATAATGTTAATATAAATGTACCAATGCATCAAGTATTTATTATTTGAATAAATAAAAAATACTTTATTTGTGTTGAATAAGTAAATAAATAAATTTAAATTAGTAAATATTAAAATAAAACATATGAAACATAAATATGAATTAAACATGAAAATAAATAAAGTTAATGTAATTTGACAAAACTAGAAAATAATTTTGAATAATCCCCAAAATATTAATGAAACAAATAGACTTGAGGCTCCACTAACGTGTTATACACGTACGAACCCTCTGGTGCTATACACCTCTCGAACACATTCGCTTATACACAGTGCTTCAAACGTGAACATGTGCCAGTAGCATGCGCACACCCACACATACAGATTGTCAATACACGTAAGTTTACGACTATTGTAAGTAATAATTTGTATTTTTGTATATTTTTTATTTCATTTCTTTTTTAAGGTACAGGAAAACATACTGGGTGATAGAACATTTATTTTTTACAAAAAGGCTGTGGCTTTTATTTCAGAATCTTCTTTTATGGTAGCTATAGAACCATCGTTTACATAATTGTCTTTGTTGCATCTTTTCTCGTTTGATTTTCAAACGGGTCAGTTTAAGATACCCTCTGGAACATCTACAGGAGAGTCGCCACCAGAGATATCATCATCACTCAATTATGAACAGAACGCGTGAACAGTGAACACGCGTGTGGTAAGCAAGCGTCACACAAACGGATGCTAGACAAGCACGTTAAGACCTGCAGTGTTTCAAAAGTATTTACTTGGCTCCACGAAGTTGCTAGTATTTACTCGTAAGTATTTCCCTAGTAATTCCTCGTCAACGTTAAGTAAAAGGTTTTAAGTTATTGACTGTTTTATTCACTTGGTTGACAAGCTTTTACTTTACTCGTGAGCAAATACTTTGAGCTTTTACTTGGTTTTTATTCACTTCACCCACTAACTGAGTTCGACTTAGCTCAGAAAGGACCATTTATTAGTAGCCAGGGCAACTATGGGAGCTACAGCTTTACGAGGAATCCGAAGTTTTATATTTACTTCTCCCTACACAACATCCAGACACTGACTGACAAGTAACATGGACACCCTAGACTTTTATAGTAGTTTCCACGTCGATGACGCCGTGTCGGCATTAAGAGAGGACCGAGCCTACAATCTCCACAACACGTACTTATCCTCTGCTTCATTGGGCCTTCTAGATAGATGGCACTGAATGAGTCCTATGTTCTCCATGTGAGGTCCACCGCCCTTTTAGCAAGAGAAAAACTAGAACTAAGGTTAGGTGTTATTTTTATGTTATTAGTCGAGGTGGGGCTGACCAAGGAAGTCATCCAGGGTATAGGAAAATTGAATATTTAAGATTTTTCTTAGCTCAAATTTAAAATTTGAAACACTTTGTCCTCAAATAGCTGGGTTATGATAATATCATCAAAGTTTTTCAAACATTATTTGTTCGGGTTTTTTTTCAAATAAGATGAGCAGACTTTGCAAATGTATAACTGATGATGAATCGTTATAGGCAACTCATGGAAGAGGTAGACATGCGACTGCAATTTGCAAACTTAATTTATGATACTGGTGTAATAGAAAATATTTTCTATCTTATCTCAATCATAACACTGGGGAAGGCAATATCAATAAAAGCTATTTAAACCCTGACTTGAACATAAGAAAGATGTATGACCTTTACTTCAAAAATTCTATTGAAAACCACAATGATCCTGTGAAATTGAAATATTATGAGAAAGAAAAAAGTATTTTCAACAAAATTCAACCTTCATGTCAAACAGCCTTTAAAGAATATGTGTCGAATTTGTGATGGTTTACAAATGGCTGAAAAGCAATTACAATTGGAGAAAAGGTAAGAGACATTCTTTAAAAAAGTGATAGGGAAAACTGTTCCGTTCAAAAATATGTTGGCACATTCGACTTGCAAAAGGCATTACTCTTCCCCAAGACTTCACCAACGTCTAGACTTCAGTAGTATATGTATGTCTACAAATTTTCAATGACAACAATGTACATTTATGATGAAAGAGAGGGTGGATTAGGTTCAGAAGATGTATCATGTTATATGAGACATCTTCTGATATCTAAAAAAATCAAATTTAAAAGAGAAAAAAATATTTAACCCTTTATAGAATGCTGGTTGATATTTCAACCACCTCCAATATCTCTCTGTGCACAGCCAAGTTTCGTGTCACTTGCCGTCAACGCTTTCTGGTTGAAATATCAACCACCTCAAATATGTTCTATATGCACAAAGCTATATTTATGAAATACCCAATGTTTAAGTATTGATTCTTTATGTTTACACTTAGTGAAAGATCAGAAAAATGTTTTAAAAAATATTACATGTCTGCTTGTGTTTGGAGAGGGTGGTCGATATTTCGACCAGAATTTGTTAGAGCAAGTGCCAATGTAGCTAAAATTAATGGTCAAAATATCAACCACTTAGAAACCTATACACGTACACTCAATATCAGTGTACGTCTATAGGTGGGTGGGTTAGTCAGTACCACTGTACATGGATGGGCGGGTGGGTGGGTCAATGCCACTGTACATGTATGGGTGGGTGGGTGGGTCAATGCCACTGTACGTGTTTGTATACTCTGTTATCTAAAGGCCTCAGCCATGACTGCTATAGTGGGCATGTCACCTAATACAATTCATAAAAATCGCTATTGTCCGTCAATGTGTTAATATCAACCAATTAAATATTTGTTATGCCTTGTACTTGCTATGTCAGGTATAAACTACGTTACTAGTTGTTTCTGATAATAACAGTTTATGCCATTAGTTAACAGAAATAAACTTACAAGATACGATTTGGATATACTATGCACATAAATAATCTGGTTACAGTAATAAACTTACAAGATACGATTTGGATATAATATGCACATAAATAATATGGTTACAGTAATAAACTTACAAGATACGATTTTGATATAAAATGCACATAAATCATCTGGATACATATTATAGTTATATAATATGTTCTCTTTATAAGATAATTTATGTGCATTTTATATCAAAATCGTATCTTGTAAGTTTATTACTGTAACCATATTATTTATGTGCATATTATATCCAAATCGTATCTTGTAAGTTTATTACTGTAACCAGATTATTTATGTGCATAGTATATCCAAATCGTATCTTGTAAGTTTATTACTGTGACCAGATGTATACAGATGATATATACAGGGATTAATAAGTTAGTCTAATTTGTTTACAAAATGTATTTTGACAATAAAAATGTATTATTAGATTTCCAAACATTGTATAGTGATTAAATAATAAACCCTCAAAATCTCATTTTCATTAGAAAATCTAGGAAAATGTATAACTAAAATAAAAATATATACACCTTGAAGTTCATGATAAAATTTTACAGTTAAGAAGTTGGTCTAATTTGTTTACAAAATGTATTTTGACAATAAAATTTTATTATTAGATTTTGTGTATCAACCACCAGTTCACATAATCACCACTAGACGACAGCACAAAGCAGCCAGACCAACAAAATGCAAAGTTACGTGTTGCCTAGGTGTAGCTGGATTGGCTGATAACCTTAAGATATATTTTCGCTCTCTTAGTCATTCAAAAATAAACTTTATGTACACTGGTTGAAATATCGACCAGCATGCATTGGTGACATTGTCATGAAAAATCTTATGTGCACAGAGAGTATCATATGGGTGGTTGATATATCAACCAGTATGCGTTACCTATAACTGTCCAAAATTTGGCTGATCTATAAAGGGTTAAAAGAGAAAGCTGTTGGTTTTACTTATATTGTTATATTTTCAGATAGTTGTGGCAGACAAAGCCGTAACATTAAATTAGCTCTTAGTCTGGAGAATGAAACTTGTCCAAATAACAGACATGGAAATTGAAACCCCTTGACGTAAAGTAGGCCACTATTTTCACCTAATGACACAGACTTTGGCATTATTGAAAAGTAAAGTGTGATCTATTTTTACACCTGATGATCGGTTTAATGTCATCAAAAAATGCTAAAGTAAAACCACTTTTTTTAAAGTCCTTATGAATAAGAATTATTATTATTATTATTTTTTCAGGAAGTAGTCTCTAGAAGAGATGATAGACAACTTGAAAACTGCAACAGATGTGGAATCTGCAGTAAAGTGGTTGCAGATATTGTGACGGATATTTGAAAGGAACAAAGAATTCGCCATTATGTTCAAGCACTCTTTCAATGAACTTGAGGACTTTAAAGTTATATATTTTAAACAAAGAATTGATAAGAGAAAAACAAAAAGAAAACAGCCAGGCAAAAGCCAGGGTTGCTTTTGAGTTCTTTCACATCCATCAACCAGCTGCAGTTGTATCCAAAAAGATTACCAATGATGTCTTTAAAAAAGAAAGGCATGATGAATCTCTTGCCGTACAATCCTGCAGAATACCATAGGTACTTCAAGAACTTGCCAACAGAAGTTCCCTATGTCAACTGCAAAGAAGACAACCTAGTTCAGGAAGATGATGAAATATTTTTTTTATCAGTGACTTAGGGTGGCTTACGAAAATCACTGGGATATATAATATGTAATGTTGTTCCAGTATATGGTTTTAATATAAGACATTATTTGTTTCATTAATCCAACAGGAATGGTTTTATTAGTTTCTGGAATCAGATCATTCTTGCGAGGCTCAAACTTGGAGTCAACATTTAAAAAAATAAGTGTAGTGAAATTCATTGTTGCTTTGAACCTCTTTATGGAAATTGACATAAAACTCGATTGTTTAGTGAAATGTAGTCTTATTTCCCGGAACATTATAAAGTAACTAGTTGTTTACCCATGCCTTGCTACGGGATTAACATATAAACAGTAATGTTTTAATCTTAGAACTTAGACTTAAGCGGCCAGTGTCATAACTAGAATCTACAGTTTCCGGTGACAACCGCGTATTTACAAGATGACCAGACGTTTCGCCCATACTGTGATGTGGCATCCTCAGTGGTTTCTCTGAGACCGCTGTCTCAGAGAAACCACTTTTTTTGCCACATCACAGTATGGGCGAAACGTCTGGTCATCTTGTAAATATTGTAGATATTACCTTGACGCGGTTGTCACCGGAACTGTGAATTCTAGTAATGTTTTAGTTTATTTCAAATGTTAAATTTCAATAAGCATCACTTAGCCTATTTGAAAAGTGTTCATTTACATGTTTTTATCCACCAGATAATAGTGTCAAAAACTAAAGTAACTCTATTACATTATCATTAAGAGGGCTCTAAAGGGAAAGAAAATATAGAAGTCATTCGACACTGGTGATAGAAGTTGGAACTACGTCCAGTTTAATCCGCCGGACGAAGTGCAATATAGTCCCAAGAATCATTTCCTGTATAGTAGGTTTTCGTAGTATTTTCAACCGGAAACCCCAATTACCCCTTCCTCCCGTCTGCCGTCTCCTCAGGTGGCTACGTCCGACCTTCTCTGTCTGAATGTATGTTGAGCCGAAAGGCCAATTCTTTTCAACAATTGTCAATTTTCTAATCAGTACCGGTTTTGCTGCTGTATTTTATTTCTTAACATTTTTTTATGTCATTTTGTTTTTATAAAAAATAGTAATATTTGTTTAGAAAAGTAGACTTTTTACAGCGAAATCAATTTATTCACTGATCAAATAGGGGCTCTTCTAAAATATTGAATTTCTACTTGAAACGTTTTTCAAAATCATAATTCTTGTTCAAATCTTGTTATTCTCAAAACGGTTAAAATTTAACATAGTTAGGCATAGGCTTACCATACTTATATTCTACAATTGAAGAGTTTGATTTATAAACATAAAGATACGCTTTAATAAAAACTAAGTAAATTACGTTAAAAAGAATGTTTTTTGTAAATATTTCTTAAAGCTCTTGGATTGTGATCTAAATATTGGTTTTTATGTGGTTAAATATTTAATAAAAGGCATTAATTTGCAAATAAATTTCTCTTTCGTATCTTTTTATGTTCAGTTGAAGATTAAAACAAAATAATATTAAATGAACGCCACAACAATTCTCAACATAGGCTTAAAGCATTAAAGGATACGCTTTACTGAAAACTAATAAATCACGTTAAAAAGTAATGGTAAAAAATACCAACTGTCTATTTATTTTAAGTTTTATAGTTTTGTACGGTTTATTAATTATTTTTAATAAAATAAAAAATGTTTTCACATAAACTATCATAGTTTTATGGCAGTTACAACATAACACACTAATTTCCAAACATTAAAAAATAATTGAAATGTGGCCTCTTTTTTTATTTGCTTCTGAAGTACGCTGAATGAATTACTACAATACGGAAAATGACACTACGGGGACAATTTGGTTTCAAAAAGCGAACATTTTGTTACAACAAAGATTTTCGCGGACAGAGACGAAAACCGAAGCGAACCGTATGAATGATATCAATTATAATTAAAATAATATATTATAATCTTGCTCAATTTTCCCATTGCCATGAGAAAAGCAATTATTTTATTTCGACAACAGTTCTTACACAATTACTTGGGTAGTATCTGTGATTATTTTGCGTAGAACCCATGTCAACTTGGGTAGTACCTGTGATCCTTGGGTAGCACCCATAGTAAACTTGAGTAGCCACCCGTAATTACCTCGATTATAAAACGTGGTTAACATGACTAGCCCACTCGTTACTACCTTGAGTTGGACGCGTGGTCAATGTGTGGGATTGTCTTTGGTAGCAGCCATGGTCAACTTAGATAGTACTTGTGATTTTTTTGGGTAGGATAGGATCTGTGGTGGACAGGACTTGGGAAGTCACCTGTGATTACCTTGAGTAGACCCTGTGGTCAACTTAGGACCTTTAATTATCTTAACAGTGGTTAATATGAGTAGTACCTGTGATTACTTTAGGTAGGACCGGTGGTGAACTTTGGTAGTGCCTGTGATTACCTTGGTTAAACCCTGTGATCAACGTGAGTAGCCTTACCTGATTGCCTTGGGTAGCTCCGGTGGTCAACGTGAGTACTACCTGTGATTATCTATGGTAGGACCCGTGGCCAGCTTGAGTAGCCACCTATGATTACCTTGGGTAACACCCGTGGTCAACTTAGATAGTACCTGTGATTATTTTGGGTAGCACTCGTGGTCAATTTAGGTAGCCACCCGTAATACCAGTAATCATTTTGAGTAGTACCTGTGATTACCTTGGGTAGTACTCTTGGTCCTCTATGGTAATATCTCTGATTACCTTGGGTAGCACCACCATTGATCATTTTGCTTATTATATGTGATTTGGGTAGCTCCCATTGTCAACTTGGATAGAGTCTGTGATTACCTTCAGTATAACCCGTCGTCAACTTGGTTACTATCTGTGATTAACCTTGGGCAGCACCCTTGGTTAACTTGGGTAATAACTGTAATTACCTTGTGTATCACCAGTGATCATTTTGGATAATATCTGTCATTACCTTGGGTAGCTTCCATGGTCAACTTCGATAGCATCTGTGATTTCCTTTGGTAACACCCATGATCAACTTGGGTAGTCACACCTCATTACCTTGGGTGTACTCGTGGTCAACTTAGATAGTGCCTGTGATTACTTTGGGTAGGATCCTTTGTGACTTGGGAAGCAGCTCATGATTACCTTGAGTAGAGCCTGTGGTCAACTTAGGTAGGACCTATAATTATTTTAGGTAAAACATGCGGTCAATTTGGGTAGCCACCCATAATTACGATGGTGAACTTGGTTAGTGCCTGTGATTACCTTGGGTAAGACCCATGGTCAACTTGAGTAGCCACCCCTTATTAGATATCTGTAGTCAACTTGGGTATTATCAGCCATTACTTTGAGTAGCACCAGTGCTAAAAGATAACAAGTGTGATTATTTTGGGTAGCACCTATGGTCAACTCGGATAGTACCTGTGATTACTTTGCGTAGGACCCATGGTCAACTTGAGAAGACACCCGTGATTACCTTAAGTAGAGTCTGTGGTCAACTTAGTAGGTAGGACCTCTAATAGTCTAAGATATAACACGGTCAATTTAGGTATCCACCCATGATTACTTTGAGTAGCACCATTGGTGAACTGAACTTGTGTAATCACCAGTGATTACGTTGCTTAGCACCTGTGGTCTACTTTACTAGCCACTCATTATTGACTAGCCACGAGTGCTAGCCAAGTCTATGACGGTGGATGGCTAAGTTTATTACGGGTACTATACGAGTTGATCATTGGTGTTAGCCATGTTGATCACGAGTGCTAGCCAAGCCCATTACGGAGGCTGCCCAAGTTGATCCCGGGTACTACCCTAGCTGACCATGAGTTTTACCCATGTTGATCACGAGTGCTAGCCAAGTCCATTACGATGACTACCCAAGTTGATCAGTGTGGCTGCCACAAGTTGATCACGAGCTCCCAAATTAGGTCAGTGGAGACTCAAGTAATTGAACATGCATTAAATTAATACAAAATCAAACCTATCAGAAAATCTTATTCCAGCAATATAATAATAGTTGAACAATTTTACTTCAATACAAAAGTAACGTAAAAAAATGCAAATTTCATACAGTATAATACTTATACTGTATTGATAAAAAATAAGTGCAATATGTAGGCTACGAATGTTATGGTGATCGATTTCGGTAAACTTAAGCTTACCTTAATCGATCACCGTTATATTTGTTCAGTTTATATTAATATTGTATTAAATTCATCTACCAACACATACTATACTAATTAAGAAAACTTTTAAATTAGTATTTTATTAATTCTCTTCGCATTGCACAATGTTTAAATATCACTTATGTCAAGTTTTACCGTCCTAAGTCTTCTCATTGGCTGTTCAACGGAATACATCGGGAGTGGTACGAGGTTCCCAAACACTACCTCGCCCCATGACTTCCAAGTTCACAAAAGGATTGCCGCTCCGCCCCGCCCCGTCCCCCGGCTGTCATATTTTTCTGTCCTTGTTACCGTTTAGGTAAAATATTTGCTTCAAAGTTACCTTCTTATAAAATTACAAATAAATGACCTAGCATTTTTTCTACCTCAACATTAATGAACTATAATAAATTAATAGTTACAACTTAACATTACTGTATTTATATGTTTAAAATAAAACAAAGGCCAATAGTGACAGTGACTTATTATAGAATTACTTATTGCTTTGGTCAAGCCGGAATTATTGAATTAATATTTTAACTGTACGCATTCGTTAATGTAGTTTAAATGATTTATTTCATAAAACTGTTGTATATAGATGATTATTACAGTATTTTTCATGACATAATAAATATTGTGCACTGTCATTACGAATAAAAATGTTATGCTTTACTTTGTAGTTAGATTATATCAGGAACCACATGAAAACGCACATTTTAATTTAAACGAAATAAGCCATTCAAAAGTAATTAGACTAACTCTAAGTAATCAGTCTGTAAAATAATACTGATATCAGTCGTCGTAGGCCTACATTGCATCCATCGATGTTAAATTAAATGAAGGAAGGTTTTTATGAATGAAGTAGTAAAATCCATCCGCGACTAAGAAATTCGAGGTTTCGCCACTTGGATCTCACGAATCACCGCATATTTTGGCAATAAATTACCATGCAGGCATTTGCGCGGTCCAACATTGTGGCTACAGATTTAAAGATATCGATCTGAAACCAAAACTAAATTGAAACCAGATACATTTCTGACTAAAATCGCTTTTTAAAATTTCGATAACAGCTCTAGTTTTATTTTGGCACTAGTTTGAATATTGGGTAACTTCAATAACCTATAAAATCTAAATGAAGGAGAATTCGAAAATTCTAAAAAGCGATTTGAGTCAAAAATGTCTTTATCTTTAAACAGATGTTTCATTTATAATTTTACGACAGTATAATTATAAATCTCTATCACAGAATAGAGCCCTGAGGCTCCCCATAAAACTCTCCCCTTAAGATGGTGGCCTCTTCAGAGGTGTAGAAACGCACTTGCCCAGCATCATCCACTGCCTTAATCTCCACATATTGCCTTTTACCAAGAAGGTATGAAGCAATCCAATCCAAAGCCACTTCACGCACCCCCACATCACTAATCCAATAATAAGCCATGGTCGACTACTTAAGTACTTCCCACTACTTAAGTCTACTTTTTAAGTTTCCTACTACTACTTTACTTAGGGTAGTATAAATAAAATTCCTTTTTTTATTTATACTAACCCTAAGCTTAAATTACTATATGCAAACACGATGCATGGTGCTTCCAACTCGTGAAGTCATAGCCGTATACTACTTCACCTGTCACCCACACCCATTATGGCTGCTAGATGACTATATAGAAATAGATAAAACAAGGAAAACACTGTGTAGTGTGTTTTGACTGTCTATTAAGTGATTGCTAAGGAAAAAGTTACATAACATCTGTTCTATTTTGAGGTACCTTTTTAAAGATTTCAGTAAAACTAAATTGTCTTATAATATCCTTATTGTTATCACTGATACTACATTAAATGGATTAAGGATTAAATTGGTATTGAACCACCCACCCACCCATACAGTACAGTGATATAAACAGTAAATAAGGGCAGTATCTTGGACCGCGCAAAGCAGTTTTTACGCTTCTCAGCGCGGGGGTTTAGAGCCCTCTTAAAACTAAACGCCACTGGGGTGGAGTCCTTGAGTTGGAAGAGAATGAAATCATTCCAGAAACCTTCCCGGGAGTGAACTCTAAAAATTCCGAAAGTTTCCTGACATATATATATACAGACTAATTATTTCACAAATGAGGAATTATGAAATAAGTGAAGTTAATTTTTCATTTGATTCTCATGGGTGATATTAAGAAACTTCTGAAGCCTGCAATCTAAATTGAATATTGTAGCTTAATGGGTGCCTAATTGAAGAGATATGTGGTTTTTGGTATAAAAGGTAAACGATGATTTAGAATGTTTATTAATTTCACAGATATTTGACTAATAAATACAATTTTGTTCAAGTAACATTTTTTACAGTATCTAGTATTTTTATCTTTTTAGACAAACTTTTCAGACTACACTGTTTCTAGACGAGTTTCTTTGAAATGAGTCATATGAGAACGGGAAAGTATTTATTTCTGCCTGCTATCATCTGTAAAAATTCTCGTCTCGTTCGTAAGCTAATTGTTATATTTAGTGAGGTGTGATTGTTTTTGTTTATGGAACAATGACAATAAAATAGTGTCTTATATTTAAAATATTTGTATGTATTGACCTAATACTTTCTAAACCCGGTGTACTTAGGTAAGTTAAAGGTCGTAATTATTAACTTCAATAATGTATCTGTTTTATTATTTACAACTTA
>JAQJVL010010068.1:0-13719 GCA_035578905.1 Stictocephala bisonia | reverse complement strand
ATCAAAGACATGGACTTCAATTTTTCTCTAAGTAGGGGTTTCACCTTGCTTTTTTCCTGTCAATAAAATGTACCCCTCACGATTGTCTTTAAAAGCTCCGAAATATAAAGACGTTATGAATTCAGCAAAGAAATATGTAGCTGCAAATGACATGTGGTATTATGACTCTTTGCCAGTCGACCAAACTCTTACAGAAGATGTCGAAGAAACTGATGACCAGGATGAGGATTTGGAGTAGTTTGCCTAACGACAAAAACTTCCAAAGGACATTCTTACCAAAAAGGATTTTTTTGTTTTGTTTTTAAGAAGTTATTTTTACTGAATGAAACAATATTGTTCTTTTGTTTTCTATTTAAATAGTAAACCAGTTTTATAACAGCTGATTTTCTTTATTTAACCCACAAATATAGAATATTTTTATTAGTTGGTGCAATATAGACTCAGCTCCAAATTTATTTATTTATTTATTTTTAAGAAATAAATTTTTTGGGAGTTAAACACAATATTTAATGATATAGCATAATATCTCAGTTATCATTTAGAGGACATTTGGCGTCAATTAAAAAATGAGGCGTTTAGTTATTTAGTTTTTCTTAATTTACCACAAATTTCTAAAAATGGAGCTAAATCCTTTTTGCTGCAGACCCTTCAATTGGAAAATCAATAACACCCTGTTTATTCATTATTAACTGTCCGATTTCGCTCAAATTTGGTACACGTGTACAGATACACATGCACTATCGACCAATGATGAAATATTTAATGAATATCGTCTCTGGGCTTATCTTTATCCCCACCACTTTCTTATATCTCGAAAACAGTGCGTCCTAGAGCAAAAATAAAATTTTTCGGACCCTCCGAAGGGTTCCCGAAGGTACACGGAATAGTACCATTCCGAACATATATCTTCAAAAAGTCGCCCCTAAACCAATTTACCACCCACCCCCACTGTCACTCCTAAACTAAAAATGCTCTAATTCCGGTATTTACCGTCCGATTTCGCTCAAATTTGGTACACGTGTACAGATACGCATGCAATACAATATAGCTAGGCTAAAAGTTCATTTTATATAGTAAAACAAGGCTAATAGTGTATTTTATATAGTACAAAAAGGGAATTTGAGGGAAATTTTGGGAGGGAAAATTCCCAACGGGTTGGCAGGACTGGGGGCCGCCATCTTGGATCCGGTCACGTGACTTCCCCCACCACCGACTCACCGTTTAACGAAAACTCACCTTTGACCCCTTTGACCTTGACCTTTGACCCCTGACCTTTGACCTTTGATCCCTGACCTTTGACCCCCGAACTTTGACCTTTGACCCCCTAACCTTTGACCCCTGACCTTTGACCTTTGACCTTTGACCCCTGACCTTTCACCTTTGACATTTGACCTTGACCTTTGACCTTTGACCCCCTCACGGGATGAAAACTCCTCATGGGATGGCGCAAAATCGGCGTATCCCTACTACTCCAGAAGTTTCCCTGAGAGGATTGGGATCCATTACTTCCTCAACATGCGCAGAATTTGAGCTGTTAACTACCTCAGACCCTTTCCTAATTTCAGTAGGTAGGCTGAGCCGCTGTACAGGTAAATTATGTTCCATATTAGCATCTGAACGAAGACTAAGAATACGAAGAGTATGCAAAACATGGCCACCAGCATTACTATCGCCTTCCTTCTCACAATCAGTTGTGGACGGTTCAGAAAGATGTGTAGAAGGAATGACAACCTTGGCCGTACCCACCTGATCGCCTTTCCCACCTGAAAACGTGGCCTTAAGAGTATATTATTTCCTTAGTTTTAGCTTGTAACTCCGATTTGTCACTCTCTTGGTCGTTGTCAGCATCTGCAGCAACTGGAATCCTTCCAATACGCAAATAAAGATGAAACAAGCGAGCAACTATACGGTGGTATTCATTGTCATTAAAATTACCCTCATAGTCAACAACACAAGTCGATAAGTCTTGAAGCTTTGCCTCACATTCCTCCAGCTCCTGCAAAACATCTAAGGAATTGACCACAGCTACGCTAATTTCCTCATTATTAGCCATGCTTTGCTGTAATCGACTTCTAAGTTCATTAGCATTACAATCAGTATTCAAACCTCTGATCTTAAGTTCATATTCTACCTCTTGCTTGCGAAGATGATACACATTCATGTTGATAATTGACACCAAGTTCCAGAGGGAACAGAAAATTGCACACACTTAATTTTTACAAGACGCTATATGCTTTACAAAATATCGGATAATATATCTTAATTCTTCTTTTGTTCCCAAAACCTATAACATAGGCAAAACGTTGGGCGCCAGTTGTCACGCCTGTCCGTATAAAACCTTGTTAGCTCAGGGAGAATGGGGGTTCTTCTAAGAGACAGGCCAAGTTTAAGGGAAAAGTTTTGAGTAGTTATCACCCAAATAAAATAAATGTTTCCAAGTTCATCAATAGTAGCCAGGGATTAGGGCGTCACCTTGTTGACCTTAGAATGGCAGGACTCCAACAAGGAAACTTTCCTGCAGGTGTAAGATGTACTTTTGACTTTGTAAAAGTTCCGTTCTAGCACTATATCATGAACTGTGTAAATAAATATTTCTCCCTGTGGTTAGCTAAGAATTTAAAACAAAAAAAATGTTAAACTGAACACAACTACCTAAAAACAAAACAAAAAATACTTATCCTCGCCGCCAAATTAAAAAATACAACATTTTAGTGTGAACTGAAAAACTTAACTGTTTTATTCCCAAAACATAACTTATTGTTGAACAGAAAGACATTTTAGAAACATACATATGAATAAATTAAGTTAAATAAATACCAGCTGATCATCTGTTTTTAAATCTATCTTCCACACATAACAACATTTTACCTTTAAAGTCTTGACTGTAATACAATTTTATGTGAAGCATAAAATTGAAATGTCACACTAAATTAAATTCATCGAGCCATTTAAGACCTGCCTCACTGATTCTATTTATGCTAGCTAATCCCTCTGTTAAACAGCGCAAGGGGCAATCTAAAACTATGTGATCCATTGTTTGGATTGACTCCTCGCAATCACATGACTGATCTACTGTCAATCCCCATTCGTATTTCCTGTAGTTACATCTGCCCACTCCAGTTCGGAACCGATTCAATAATGTCCAATCCCTACTAGTGAGGTTCATCCCATCTACAGTAAAACCTAGCTAATCGGGACCGGCAGCATGGTCAGAACGCAAAAAAAGTCGGATTTAAAGAGGAAAATTGTATTGACATAAAAACGTAAAAGTACACTGTAATAGTAGGCCTACTGAAAAACGTAATAAAACATGATAATAAAGTGAAAAACAAACTACTAAGTAAAATAATATATCGTACGGTGTAATAATATGGCTATTGCTGGTACTTAACCTAATTACGTAATATAGTGCAACATTCTACTACAGTATATTAATAAAAAGGACAATTTTACATACCTTATTTATATACAGTACTGTAAGTTGTATTGAATATGTCCTGTACACTGAAACACACTAACACTAATTACATTCCAAACGCGAAATTATATATAGTACACTCATGTGGCACACTAAACACTATTTAAACAAAAGTGATTTGTAAAAGTCTAATGTTTTTTGTTTTGCAGACGATAATCTTGATTTTGCGGCTATATTCCACCATTTCCGTGCCAACAAAATGTCCATTGGAGTAGATGTGGAGTTTTGCTCAATGTATTGAAGCGCTGTATCAAATGCATTTTTTGCATTGGAATGTGACACTTTTGTTAAGGGGCTATTGTCCTCGTCTTCATCTTGAACATTGTCATCTGCTCAAGTAACAGTTTCAATTATTTGTTCGTTACTCAGTTGTTCCTCCGTCATGGATTGGATATCAGCGTTATTAATCCAATCAATTACGTCATCAGGTGCAACTTCAGAATGAATCCCTCAAAATTGTTGGCGTATCTACATCTTGTTCTTCATCGTTTGTTATTTCTTCTTGGTTTTTGTCAAAGGTTTCTTGAATTGTAGATTCATTTTCACTCCTGTCATTTATATTTGGCCACAGCTTGCGCCAAGATTTTTCAAGTGTTGATGCTCGCATCTCTTCTCAAGCTTCGGCAAATGTGTAGATTACATCTTTTATTCATTGCCACAAACAAGCTCATGCCTTCTTCTGTTCTTTCTAAAATTGATCCAATGTATTTTCGACGATATCTTCTCTTCAACCACTCGATCACCCCCTGATCCATTGGTTGAATTAGACTGGTTACATTAGCTGGGAGAAATATTGATTTTATTTCACCTTTTTTAAGCTCTTC
Organism: Stictocephala bisonia; assembly: GCA_035578905.1. Lineage (NCBI taxonomy): Eukaryota > Metazoa > Arthropoda > Insecta > Hemiptera > Membracidae > Stictocephala > Stictocephala bisonia. Next base: position 9,417 of record JAQJVL010010068.1, on the reverse strand, counting down.
CTCAGATGGGTGGGACGTGGCATTGTCAAGGACCAATATGGCTCGTTTAGGAAGGTTTTGTCTTCAAGGTGTTTTGTAACAGCAGGGACAAACTGGTCAAAAAACCATTCTTTAAAAAGGGCAGAATCCATCCACACGCTGATTTCTGGTTGCGATAGTAAACGGGCAGTGATGCCAAGTTAATGTTTTTTAACGCTCGTGGTTTTTTGGATTTTCCAATAACAAAGAGTGGCATTTTATGACTGCCATTCGCACTACTGCAGAGAGCAATCGTTATTCTATCTTTGGCTAATTTTATCCCAGTTGTGCACTCATTGTGTGCGACTAAAGTTCGTGTAGGAAGCATCTTGAAGTTCAAACCGGACTCATCAATATTGTAGACTTTATCAAGTGTCAACTGATGTTCATTAATTATTTCTTGAAATTTAGGGATGAATTCAATCGCGGCCGTTTCATTGGCAGATAACCTCTCACCGGAAATAGTTACATTCCTGATCCCGTGTCGTTTTTTGAACCGGTGTAGCCAGCCTTCACTTGCTGTAAATTGTTCGTTGTCATGTTCCCCTCCCAGTTTATTATACAAACCTAACGCTTTTTCTTTTATAATTGGTCCAGATAATGGAGTTTCCTTCCTTTGCTCCTGCTCAAACCATATCCATAAAGCATTGTCTAGAATTTCACATGCAGGTTTCTTCAAAGTTTTTCTAATTTTCAGCCCCTTCTCACTATCAATCGTCATTGTATGACTTTCCAAGACTTTTTCTGTTCTTTCTCCAGTCCTTGACTGTTGTTACCCCAACTCCTACTTCTCTTGACAATAGACAATAGATCTTTATTTCTCAGTAAATACAATGGTGTACATAGAGAACTGTCATAGTGGTAAATAATTTTAAAAACTTACAACTAAAAAAATGAGACAAACTACATAGTTTACAAAGTATTTAGTAAATCAGGGCCATCAAAAAATTCATCTACAGTGTAATAGGCTTTCATCAATAAGGATTGTTTTATTGTTTTTAGAAACAATTTGCTGGACACAAATTCCTTATTAGATTTAAGAATCTTGTTTATTACTTTACAGGTCATATAATTGATTGATTTTTAAAATTTAGACGAATTGTATTTTTGAATTTGTAAAAAGTTATGCCTTGTATTGTATTTATAATTAGGAATTCTGTAAGAAAATCTATCTTAATTTTGTTTGTAGAATTTACATAGCTCATATAAATGTAAGCCTGGTAACGTCATTAATTTGGAATTTTGAAAAAGTGCCTTGCAAGGTTCAGTTGGAGGTTTTTTATTAATGATCCTTATTACACGTTTTTGGATTAGGAATATTCTGTTGAAATTTTTAAAAGTTGTCCCCCCCCCAAACTCCAAGACCATATGTGATAATACTTTGAAAAAGAGCAAAATAAACTTTTTGAAGGACCTCATAATTTACACTATTTGATAGTACCTTTAAAGAAAAACATGACGAGTTAAGTTTTTTGACATATTTTCAACATGCCTGAAAAAATTCAATGTTGCGTCTACCGAAAATTTTAACATTATTTAAATAATTCTGTCAGGACCTAAAATTGAGCCCTGAGGGCAACCAGTGAGGCTTATATGCCAGTCAGAATCAAAAATTTGTCCTGAATTTGATAGGTGACTTTTTTTTAAATCTACTGTTAAAGTAGCTTTCTATGAGGTTAAATCCGATACCTCTAACTCCGTAGTTTTCCATTTTATTAAGTAATATTTTTCTGTTCATTGAGTCAAATGCCTTTGATAGATCACATAATACTGCAGCTGTAAAGAAATTTGAATCTATGCTTTCATAAACTAAATTTGTAAAATTTGCAATTGCATCAATCGTTGATAAATTTTTCCTAAACCCGAATTGTTCTATGTTAATTATATGATGTTTTTCAAAAAAAAGGTAAAAATCTATTTAAAATAATTCTTTCAAATATATTTGAGAAAACGGACAGTAACGAAATTGGACGGAAAGAATCTATATCTTTCCCATTTGAGTAAGGTTTTTAAATTGGTTTTACGACTGAGTATTTTAATTTATCAGGGAAAATCCCGGCTGCAAGGCAATGATTAAAAATGTAACACAGATGAGGGCTGAGAGTTTCAGCTATGTGTTTTACTAAAAACATGGGAACCTCATCCCATCCCGCTGATCTCTTGTTTTTTGTACAGACTCTTATTTGTCTAGTCTCTCAAGTACTGCGAGTTTCTTTGCCAAAGACAGTGTAATATGTTTCCTTTTATTTAGAGATATATTACAGAGCTGCTAACACAATTGATAGGTCTGGTTATAAGTAAATAAACACAATCCAACAAACTATTATTTTGTGCACAGTAAGAGTTTATGCTGAATTACGCGCACTTTCTATCATGTAAATGTACTGTATTACGCTACACATACGCACATACGACACTGAACAAGAGCATACTGCCTTTCGTCGGCGGCGGATATGAGGAAGCGATAGGCATCGACATGAACGAAAGAGCGATTGGACGCATAGTGGTCAGATTAAGAAGGAGTCGGACCATGCAAGGTCGGACTAGTGAGGTTCTACGGTATTGACGGATCATTAATAAGGAACTTATTTTGTCCATCAACACTGTTTCACTCTATTGCACAGCTAGTATTAAGAAACTATTAAGAGACTGAGGATTTAAGGCTCTTTCCCCACTCACAGACGGATAGAATAATATTGGGGGAATTATTATTCTACTGTTTATTGTAATTTCTCTGTTTTGTTTAGTTTTGAATAAATTGGTTTTTGATTTGATTTGAGTATTGGGCGAGAACTTTGATCTGCTCAATTGGAAAGCAGTACATAGAGGTGGGTTTCGAGATTTTAAGCGACCATTCTGACGTGGAGATCCTGTGTGATGGAAGATGCGAGGCATTCAAGATGTTATTGAATTATTTAAGTAGTGCCTCTTGATTTATTATTTCTGGAGGTGCTATATTGCAGAGCCGGGAGCCAAGGTAGTGAAGTTGCCATGAGAGTTCCACTAATAGCACTCATGAATCTATTAAGTTGGAAAATCATTTTGTATGTGCGCTATTTAGTCATACGGGAGCACTGTATTCAGCAGCTGAATAAACCTAATATGCCAAAAATATTAAGCAATATTCATGGTACAAGAAGTAATTTGGTATTATACGCAGATGACTCTAACCTTATAATGTCATCTAAAGATTATGAAAACCTTGAAGCAGCTTGTAAGAACCAACTGAGAGCTATAAATACCTATTTGACTGATAACACCCTTTTTTTAAATACCTACATTGTTTTTTTCGACCAAACAAAACAGTGTAACTAATCAAATAAATATATCAATTAATTGACGAAAATAGATTGGACCAAATAAATCACACAAAATTCTTAGGATTATAAATAGATAGTCGTCTCAGTTCGGACTTCCATGTAGACAACATAGCAAAAAAAATTTGCTCAGGCTATATATATTGAGAAGAATGACTTTTTTTATGTAATTTGGATACATTGAAATCAATTTACCATGCTAACGTTCATTTCCACATATGTTATGGCTTGGCAATCTATGGTGGAACATCGAAAAGAAATTCGATAGAATATTGTTACTACAAAAAAAGAATCATGTTGAAACTTGAGCCGCATATATCTGTAAAAAAACATTTTTCAAGTCTACAGATATTAACAGTTTATGATCAGTATTTATTATATTGTTTACTAATTGTAAAGAATAACATTCAAAACCTTGATTAGAGAAGTAAACTTCATTCTTACAACACTAGGAATAAAAATGATTTAAATATTTCTCAACATAATTTGAGTTTTTATAGAAAAAAAGCAACATACATGGGATCAAAAGCTTTGAATCATTTACCAATTGAATTAAACATTAATATTGAGAGTAAATATTTTAAAACTAATATAAAAAAATATCTATTGAAAAAAGGTGTATATTCATTGGAAGATTGTTTTCTCCTTGTTAATATTTAGCTATGCATTAGTTTATGCATTTGTATTTTAAGTGTTTGTTGTAAAACAATTGTTTGTTCATGTATGTGTATACAAGATGAATAAAGAATAAAGAACCAGTGACAAAGTAGTATGCAGTGATGCGTGGGCTTCTCAAGTTGTTTGAGCAATATACATGCAGTATATTTGCCCTGATTTTAATTTTAGCTGCTGTTTTTTGAAGATGGCTTTTAAATGTCAGCGATCGATCTAACATTACTCCCAGATACTGTGGATGAGCATTGTGGTGGAGTTTTACACTATTTAGAGAGATGTTAATTTTCGATTAGCTAGTAGATTACTTAGGTGGAAGCAGGCTACTTTCGTTTTTGATGGGTTAGGATTCAGCTTACAGGTTCTAAAATATTCTTCGAGGGTTGCAAGATTATTAGTGAGTTTTTCTTGTGTTGGTAAGCTAAATCAATATCGTCTGCATACCGTACATAAATTTTCTAGACTTGTTGATTGGATGTCAGCTGTATACACGTTAAATAAAATAGGAGCAAGTACAGACCTGTGTGGCAGACCATCCTTCAGCAGTCTAAAAGAGCTTTCTTCACAAGCGATGTAAACTTTTATTAGCCTGGCATTAAGCATTGACTCCAGAAGTCGCAAAAGAAAGGGCCAGGGAATGAGGTTGTAGAACTTTAATAACAAACCTTTGCTCCATACTGTGTCATAAGCCACTGTGAGATGAACAAAAGCTACAGATGTTGTTAACTTGTTTTCAAACCCATTCTCGATAAATGATGTCAGAGCCAGGATCTGGTCGCTACAACTTCAGCCAGGGCAAAAACCAGCCTGCACAACTGGAACAATAGCAACAACAATAGGTGATATTCTGTTGTATAACAGTCTCTCCAGCAACTTATAACAAACACTAAGAAGAGATATAGACCGGCTGCTTTTCTGCTGGTATAGCAGAAATCACCCTATCTATCTCTTCCTCAATGAAATTTCTGGAGACTTCCAGGGGTGCCAGTTGGCACTTTTTAAATTCGTTTAGCTTGTAAAGCACGTTTGTCAGAAAGATGGTGGGCTGACTTAGATAAGCTGACTGTCCCTTTACCTATATTATTTTAATGTGGTGTATTGTACTCCAATTAAAATAGAGAGCCAAAGAAAAGTCAGAAAGGCATCAGGATCGTACCTGTCCACAGTAGGCAGCCCTTTAAACAACGAGTGGGGCATTTTTTATAGGAAGTAATTTGACCTCCAGGCTTTGAAATAATTCTTTAGTTAGGTTTGAAATAAAATGCCAGGACTGGAGAAACACCCAAAGACAGAACAGACTAAGCAGTAGAAACCACAGAAGCACCATGTGCGCATGGTGAGGCAACATGTTCAGGGATAGCTGGTGCCAGTGATGGAGCGCTCGTCAGAAAAGGAAGCAGTATCTTAACCCTAAGAGTAGATAGGCTGAAGAGAGCTTGGCTGACCCGCTCCAAAATACCTAAATCCTCTTGCAATCAGGTCCTGTCGGCTACCTCAAGCTCAGTTTGGGCCACCTGAGTGATCAACTGCAGCCTAGACCCCAATTGGCCAACCTTCACCAACATTTTGCTTTGGTCACTCCTAGAGGGAGAATTCTTCACAAAATCTTCAACGACTCCTTCCCACTCCTCCAATAAATGCCTACAAGCTGCTAGTTCATCAGACACACTCATCCCGTCCCTCTTGTCCACTGGAGTGCTGGCTGCGATTAACCCTTTCAACTCCAGTTTTGGGTCAACCAACATAGATTTTATTCGTTCCCTGTCCCCGAGTCGGCTAATAGCCGACACTAAATAAACATAGATAAATATTGAAATAAACATATTTTTCCATTTGGTTATTTGGTGAAAGTTCTAAGAATAAAAATAGAAGAGTTGCCTGTGTGTATTGAACATAATATAAGTAACATTATAAGTATATTAATATTGTAATATTGATAAGTAATATTGATACTTCCCACGTAGATAATATAAGTCACGATATGCCTGCACCAAGTAGGCCCCTCATTAGTTAATGAGATTCTCATTATCCTAGGCCTAATGTAAAACAGAAAAGAGTATTAGGCCATGATGATACTAGGCCTATAGGTAATAAACATGCAAAACTAAGTCATACACCTAATCTAAATTAAGATAAGTTACCTGATCCTGTAAATAATTGTACATCTAAGTGGAAAGTAGTTCATATGAACACAGATTCCTTGATTTTGGACCTGTTGTGTATACAGAAACGTAAGGTTATGTTGTTCCAATCAATAAACCTAAACCCAAGTAGAATTTTTTCAATTCTATGACAGATGAGTTGTTGTTATAAAAAACAAATGAAACTAATAGGTATGCACCTGGAAAATTCTAAAAATTGCTTTTCTTGGAATCATTTTAAATATGCGGTTAAACAAAATCGTCGTTACAAGAATATTTTTCTGAAGAATGGACGGAAAAAACCTTATTTCAAAAATGTACTTTCAAGAAAGAGGTTTTATCAAAATTGTTTGGGCGCTGCATTTGTGTCCAGCAAATCTTAGTGTAAGAGACCGAACAAGGGGGGATAAATTGAAAATTATGTCTAATGAGGCCAAATGTTTTGAACATTTTATTCCTTCATATTACATATCTGTTGAAGAGAGTACGGAAAGTTTCAAAGTTAGGTTTTCTTTCAAGAACTACAACAAAGACAAACCTTGGGAGGACATAAATCTTTGTACTTGATGACTCCAAAAGTGGATATGTTTGGTCATTTGAATCTTACTATGGGAAAGTGACTACACAAAGTTTGACTAGGCCAGACTTACTTGCAACATGCTGCCTTGAGATTCCTGGAAAGGTGGTGTAGGGACAAGGGACTCTCTTTCAATCCTAACAAGACAGAACTTGTACCCTTCACTAGGAAGAGGAGGCTTGATGGCCTATACTTGCCCACCATGGGAAATATGGTGCTAAAAGCTACAGGGTCGGGTAAGTATTTGGGGGTCACCCTGGACGCTAAACTGAACTGGCTCAAGCACCTACAGGAAAAAGCCAGGAAGTTCAGAATGGCTTTTTGGGCTTGTCGGAGGGCCATTGGGACAACGTGGGGCCTTAAACCAAAGATGGTTTACTGGCTATACACTAGTGTACTTCGGCCCTCCTTATGTTATGCTGCAGTTGTCTGGTGGTCGGCCATGGCACAAAACAGTGCAAGGCTAACACTAGATAGATGTCAGAGAATGGCGTGCCTGGGGATTACAGGCGCAATTAGAACAACCCCATTGGCGGTGATGGAGGTCCTCACTGGGCTCCGCCCAATGGTCCTGTTTGTAAAAGGGGAGGCTAGTAAAGCGGCCTTTAGAATAAGGACGACTGGTGGCTGGTTGCCTGGTCAACCAAGACTCCATGGTGAAATACTATCTAGGGACATCGGTCTGGACCCGTTGCTCGCGATGGGAACAGACTCAATGATACCTAGGTACAAAGTTGATAGGCAGGTGGGCTTTCCTTCCAAGCAGAGAGAAGTGGATGGGGATTACCGAGCCTGCACAAGTCAAAGGAAGCGTCTGGTATACGGACGGCTCACTTACAGAAGGAGGTGTGGGTGATGGGGTGTACGGGAGGGGTGCACGGAAAGTTCTGTCTGTACTTCTAGGTGCCCATGCTACCTTCTTCCAAGCGGAGGTGATGGCAATCATGACAGCTGCACAGGAAGAAATACGTCTAGGTGGCTTTGGAAGAGTAGTTTCCATCTGTTCAGACAGTCAGGCGGCGATAAAGGCGATCATGGCGCCACGTACCAGCTCTAAGTTGGTATGGGAGTGCCAGGGGACCTTTGCTAGCGTAAACAGGTGAGACTCAAAAGGTAAAAAGAAGAATTGATAGGTGGACCTCTGAGGAACACGCTGGTAGATGGAGGACCGAGTCCGGGCTGAGGCAGTCCCGTGCACTTATCCAAGGACCACAGATACAGCAGAGCTTTGCTGAGCTGTGACCGGGCCAAGGTGAGGGCGTTACGGTAATGCTGACCGGACATAATCTTCTTTACAGACATATGAAGATCATGGGCCTAACAGAGGACTCCACATGTAGGCTCTGTGAGGAGGATGAGGAGAGTTTCATACACATCTTGTGTCACTGTGGAGCGCTCTCATCTTTTAGGTACAGGACTCTGGGTGCCGCTTTTCTGAAACTAGAGGACATTAGAAAGGCTACAGGTCTCTTGTGACACTGTCGCCAGGCTCGGGGCGCAAAGGGCCATGGAGTCTAGGCGCGGTGGGCTTGGTGACAGGACCACAACCCGGTGTACCTAACTAACTACTTCCAACATCAAGGATAGTACTGTATTTGGTTCAAAAGCATATTGAAAAGTTTCTTGACAGCGGTTTTCTTTTGTATACCGACAGAGGTTATACAAGTCTGGTGCTTGCTTTGGAACTGAAAAAATTGAACATACAACTAACAGGAACAGTAATTGACAGTAGGTATAATTTTCCTGATCAAGTCAAAAACAAGTTTGCTCTAAAATAATTCCGGTGTTTATGAGCAGCTATCCTTTGAACATGAAGACGGTGAGCATTGTCTTGTTTGGTGAGAAGTGATTTGTACTGATGCTAAGTACTTATAGTGGATATAGCACTGAATTCATTGAGAGAAAAGCTATATTTTTGAAAAAGTACTGAAGCCCACTATGATTTGTAACTATAATGAATATAAGAGAGAAGTGGATTTAGCAGACCACTATGTGTCAAGCTATAGTTTCACACGGAAATCCGTGAAGTAGTGGCATAAGCTCTTTTCTAGCTACTTGAAGTTTCAGAAGTTAACTCCTAAATCCTATTTATCCAAGAAATATGGACATATTAACAAAATTAAATGTACGAAAAACTTATTGAACAAGTAGGGGGAGATGTCAGAAACCGTCAACAAGGAATTTCAGCTGGACGACCTTCCTCATCAGACACTAAAGAACATCTCAACAAGTGACCACACTTCATATATCTACTGCAAACTACACTTCTAAAGACTGTGTAGTAATAGAAAAGTTTCTAGTAGCATAATAGAAACCGTGTTCTACTGTAAAGGTTAAGTTGGCAGTACGGAGCTTATGGAGATCAGCCACGCTACCACCTGTCCTAATATCACATTACGCAACACTTAATTTACCACTACAGGAACAATTGTACATTATTTTAAAGTGCTAGCAGTTTTGTGAGTCTGTTTACGAATTATATTAAATAATCAGTTTAAAATTACGGTTGAGTTACTATCAAATTTTTATGACAATAATTATTAATTATTATTTTACTATCGCTCATTTATTTTCAGTACATCTGCAAATGCTTAGTACATTAACTCTACTCTGACACTACTTTCAGCTATTAGTTAAAATATTAATCAGTGCTATTTTATGAAATGAACAAACACTATTTGATACTGTCTTT